>CAUHTR010002119.1:11289-64824 GCA_959609185.1 Schmidtea polychroa
AAAAAAATAGAATAAATTAAAAAGTAATAATTAGAATAATATAGGAAAAAAAAATTTTTTAAAAAATAGGGTTTGAAAATCAAAATTGACACATTTATTGAAATATTTAAATAGCATATATAAGTGGTTATTGGAGGCTTTATTTAAAATATTTTCAAATATTTTATTAGGCTTCTAGAAGCTAATTAGAGAAGCTGTAAAAAATTTAAAAATTTTTAGTTTGTGTCATTTTGAAATTTTAAATGTAAAATTTATAAAAATAAAAAAATTTTTAAAAGTTTTTAGTAAAACAATTCATTATATTTACAACCAATGAGAATTAAGAGAAAGGAAATAAAAGAAAGATTGAAGGGTATTTTGAAGAAGAACATTGCTAAATTCCAGGAGATTGACAAGGACTATCGTATAGTCGAAAATTCTTTCATTAAATACATTATTTGCAGCAAAAGGCTTAAATTATCATTTTATTGTTTTAAATAATAAATGCTGCTACCAAGCAATCATCATTTTATACTTTCTAAGAATTTAAATTATAAGAATATTAAAAAATACTATCAGTATAAATTGTTCCATAGTTGTACGTTTACTTGTAATAATCAGATCCAGATTATAGTTTTCTTCCCAAAAACTATATTTCCAAAAACTATGTTTACCAAGAAATAAAATGAAATTTTTGATATTATATAGTTTAAAATCACGTTTTAAAAGTCTTATTATTATTTTCGTTACTAAAACATAAATTTATTTAAGATTCAAAAACGTCAGTATTATTTCGATTTTTTTAACAAATATCGAAAGCGTATTATTATTTTTGTAAAAATATTATATAATAGTAAAATTTTAATTAAAATTGAAAAAATGTTTTTAAATAGCTTGGGTTGTAAATTGTTGGTATGTAGACTGTTATATTTTAAATGTATTAAACAATTAAGTCAAATAATATTTTTACATTTTAAATTTGTAAAAATTTAGAGATTGTTACAATTAAAAATTATAAAAATTATGTAAAAATTAAATTATAATTACATATTTATAATCTTGAAATATATTAAGCATAAATCGGCAAATAATTTCTTATTTAAATTAAAACTATATAAAAATGTTTTCTAACAAAATATTAATAAAATTTGTTCAAGAAATTTATAATATATATAGTTTCTCTTATCGTAATTGACGATAACACGAAAAATGTCAAAATATATCATAAAACGAATGTTCGAGTTGCGTTTTTATATAATATAATAAAATAATTTTTTATTTAAACTATAATATTATTGAAAAAATGAATATATTTTTAAATATCTAAAATATTTAAAATATTTATAAAGCCTAGTAAATTGGGTTGTTTTTATGTAGTATTTTAACTTTTTTTTAGATTTTATTTTATTTTATTCATATTTTATTTTTTATTCACATTCAATTTTCCAGATTGGAAGATTGAACTGGACAATTGTCATATGTTTCAGCACAAGAAAGATTTAATTTTATAACAATTTATATTCTTCAGATATTATGCTATTTCTCTCAAAGATTTTCGTAATTATTATTTTTTTCACTCAAGTTAATTAAGTAATCAATATAAAAAATTCTCTATGTTTTTGTCCTTAATGCAATATTTAATATGGATTTAATAGTATGAATGTTTTACAATATAATTCATATACCTAGAGAATTATCCATAACGCAAAAATTTTATGAAATTTTAAAATTTTAAACTGTGAAATTTTAATTAATAATGTAATTGTAACAAAGTATTTTAATACTCCAAATCTTGACTGATTATTTGATGTATGTACGAATATAACTAAGTACAAATAATATTTTCACTAAATTCTTTCCTCATTTTACCATTGAACGATTTTCGTTTTCAATTTTTTCTATTTGTATTTTAGATTATAATTATTGATCAAAATTATTGTTAAATAAATGAATAATTACATTTATTTCGTTTCCTTATTTTTTTTTATTTTCAAAATATATTATGGGATATATGTTTGAATGGCATATATATATATGCAAAATCCTCAAATATATATAAATGCTCCAAGGTGTCCTAAAATAAATTTTATCGGAGATTTGATTATACTCTTGGTGATACCTTAATATTGATGGAACAGTTAATAACTGATCAGAAATTTAGACAGACCGGCCAAATAAATTATTATTTTGGAATTGCAAAAACATAAATATATTCATGACAAGTCTTAATTTTTAAATGTCTTTAACATAACAGATCTATCTCCTTTACTAAATTATTATCTTTAATAAATAATGATAATTTATCTAGTCATGAATTTGCAAACCTTATGGTGGAGGACATAAGTATAAAAATATTTCTCTTTAAAAAATCAGAAATTATCAAATATTTTCATGGAGAATCCGAAATATTCTCAAGATTATTTTATTTAAACATTATCCTTCATGAATATGAATAATTTTAGTTGGTCATAAAGATAAAAAAACTATTTCAAAAATGAAAGGCATAAAAAACCACTGAAATGAATAAAAGACAAAAGTCTTAACGATAAAAAGTAATTAACAAAGAATAAGGTACAAATGTTGCTTATCAATTTATTAAGAGAAACAGAAGACGAAAGGAAGACTTAAGAATGATTAGAATTCACCAATTTCAGTAACGGTATTTGGCAAAAAATGGAATGTACTATTGACAGAGATAAAGGATGCCGAATATAATATAAAAGAATATAAATAGGAATAGATAAATAAAATAGATAAATGTGAAAATTAGATAGTAGAAACTGTATTTTGAGAGACAGTCATAAAAAGAAAAAGGTTGAATAATACCTGCATAATAAAGTGATAAAACATTATTGGTCCATTTACTTTATGTTTAATTCCTTTAGGCTATAGATTTATTGTTATGGTTGGTTCTTGTTTTGATGAGAACAAACAAAATTCGAAAGAATCATTTTATCTTTGGAAGAAAGAAAATTAGAATGCTAATAAAATGATAAGCATTAAAAATGTCAAGACGCTGATCGGAATCAATTTGCTATTCTTTGGACAAGCGTTAAGGAAAGGAGTCATTGACAAGTTTAACAAAATATAACAAATTAGAATATTTAAGAGATTTACAAAATTAAAATTTACGAAAACCAGATAAATGGCTTTTTGATCGAAAAGGACGTCAGTCAAAGTTCTTGTTAAATATATATATTTGTATAATAAATTATTCCAATTAATTCTCAAAAATATTTATTATAATTTTGTCGATACAATTTTTAGCTTAACTCCCAAACAATGTATATGGGGCGAATTGTTACGAATTGTTACGATGGGAGGGTATTTATTTTTAAAATGTTACATAACCAAATTTCAACCTTTTTATAAAAATAATTACACTAAATATATTTTCTATGTAAATTTTCAGCCTACAAAAATGTATACAAAAGGTTTATATGTATTTCCAAAAAGAAAATTGTATTTTATTTTAAATTTAAAATATAAATAGGCTTTTGACTTTTATTTTTGTACTCAACGAAAGCTTAAGACGATATGTTTGTGTCATGTGTTCAAAGCTATTCTTAATTAAGTAAACCAATTTTTGTAAATTAATTTCTGTTTGGTATTTAACATTATAATTGTGTTATTTATTTAGTTTTGTTTATTTTAATAAAAAATATGTTACTAGGGGGGCGGTAAATATGGTAAATTGAGAGTTACATAATTTGTGAGCAGCTCCTAAACTATATTATCAATCTAAAAGAATTTAATATTACAAACAAAACTTATTTAATTATTTAGTATTATGTATCACGTAAAATTATGTTTATTAACTGTAGAATAGGGATGACTTACAATTTTATTCAGTATTCTATAATAATCAAAATTAATTATAATAATAAATTTATCTATTCTAAATTTTCTCAGTTTTTCAAACGAGGTGTATTTCTATAGTTGTGCAACTTGAAAATATTATCTATCTGTTTTAATGTCAATTAAGAAATATCATTCGCTCTAGTAAAGGCGGAACCCATAAATAATGCCAAATAAACAGATGTTTTCTTCTACCAAAGCAGTCAAAACAGATTGTATTTTTTAAAATATTCAAAATGCTTATTATCATTTATTTAACCACTTGTTATATAAGTCACTGGACAAACAGTTTCTTTTTGGTATTAAAAATTGTATCAACTCACTTTAAAAATAAAAATAATAATTAAAATTCAATGTGATATAAATTTTTTATATTTAATTATTCAAAAATAATTATTATAATTACAATTACGATTTTACAATTTCTCCGCCACAATTTTATCATAATAATTTCATTGTTACAATTTTAATTATCATTAATTTTTGTTGATTGTAAGTTTTATTATTTAAAATTATTATATATTCAAATTTTTCTGTTTTCATAATTTAAAACATAAAGAATAATTTATTTATATTCCGATATTTTAATTTGAACAATCTTTTAATATTATTTTCAAAGTTAATTTTATTTCAATAAAATGAAATGAGATTTATTATTATTGCAAATTGTAACAAAATCATAAACCTAATTGATAAAAACAGTTATTTTTTATAATAATTAATAGAAATGTTTTTTCAAATACTTTTTTAAAAATAAGTTTATAATTTTAGTTATATATATATATATATATATCGCTGATAGAGTTTTATTATTCTCAAATTATTCTGAAAATCTTTAGTTTATAGATGTCATTGAATGTTTTATTACATTAATAAATAATATCATACATGTCTATTGCAAGAATCGAAAGTGAAGTTAATCTTTAAAAATTAAGTACTATGGATCCAAAACTAATTAAATATCCTTCACTTTCAGAAAAAGACAATGTAACTGAAAAAACACTGTATCGTATCTGTATTTAATCAAGCAAATGATTCTATGACAGAAGATTATTATGTCATTAAATTTAGAAAATCTTACTTTTAAATAACTTGGAAATTATCCATAGCACAAATAAAGTACTTTAAAACAACTTATTAATCCTATAAAATGTTTTTGTTTAAAATTAAAAATTAGCAGATGTTGCTTTCAGTAGGATTCTCAAAATTTGGTGATGTAAATCAAGAAAGAAAAGACTTACAATTTTATATAAGTCATAATTGGTTCTATTCAGTCATTTGTAAAATAATTTTATCAATTTTATTGCATTTCTTATTACTTTAAAATTTAAAAATTTTTAGTCATTTTGCAGACATTTTTACTTGCAATTTTCGAATACAAGGCTCGTCTGAAATTTTATCTACTGCCTAAAAATAATAGAATCAACTGTGACAATTTTATTTAAGAAAAGCTACGCCAAATTGCTCAATTATTTGAAAATTAGTCTGATAATAAGTGAGTAAGTTTTTACACATTTTATTAAAGAAACCGCGGAATAAACATTAATAAAATTTTTCAACCTCTGATTAGAATATTCATAATATTTCCACTTTTACTCTAGGACATTTACTGGAAATTAATTTTATTCATATCTTATAAAAGAAGAGTATTCTCTCAAGTTAACTTTGAATTCAACCACTAAATGTTAAAAATGGAATATAAGCAAAAAGACTTTATTCTTTTATTAATTTATTTGCTTATAAATTCTTTAAAACTCTGAAGTTCTACAGGTTAAATCATGAAACTTGCTGCCATATTTTAGTTTGTTGAATAATGCGTGTTTCGCGGATTTTAAGACGTATATTACTTTTATCTTAATTCGTGCGGCAGCGTATGTTACGATATTATTACAATTATGATATTTTAAAAATACATGCATCATTTTAATTAATTTTTAAATATTTTATATAATTATTTAAAGACACCTTAAACGATTTCTGATTTTAATATATTTTTCATATCATATTATTAAATTCAACAATAAGTAAATTTTTTAATGAATTTAGAGCATTAATTATAAACAATTATATTCCAAATAAAACAAATAAATTATTTAGAAAAGATTGGCATATTTAGTGCAACTTGTATTATTGTCTAGAAATTACTTTTACCATTTTCACTTATTTCTATAATTGTTATCTTCTTAAATCGTCTACACGTTATTTAAGGGAAAATAATTCCTGAAAATTTGGGTTCTCAGTCATTATTAGTCATTTAAAATAAATTCAAAAATATTATTTTACATTAGATTGTTTTTATATCTTGATAGTGATAAAAAAAATTTAATTAAATTGAAAACAGGAAATTAATACTCTTAATAAAATTAAATATTTTACGTAAATTATTCAATTAAATAATTCTGAGGGAAAAAAAATATATACATATATATATAAATATTCCTATTTGCATTCTGAAGAGATTTGATTGGATATTTGATAAGATAGTGAGTGATATTTATTATTAATAAAATTTTTTGATTAATTTTACAAAATATGAAATTTAAAATTTGAATAAATTTAAACAAATATCATCAAAATATTTTTATTATATTACATTAATCATATGATTTTAAAAATGATAATTTTTATTTTCAAAATTTTTCCTAATCATCATATAAAATTATTGGTTATTATTTAGTAACAATTTCAAGATTATTATAAATTAATAATTTTAATCCAAATATAAATTGACATAATATTTTTACAATGTTTTATAAAATTCATTTTGAAAAATAAATGTTTCGTTTAAAAATTTTATCAAACAAAAAACGTCATATATTCATTGAAACGATTTTTAAAAAAAATTTAATTACTAATAATATTTAAAATAAAAAAGATTTAAATTTAATCAACAAAACTTACATTAGATCATTTCGAAACAAGATTGACCGAGTTAATTCAATTTTAACAATAAACAATGAATTGAAACTGATTCAATTGAATTACTAGATTCAATACTACCACCAGTTATAAGATTTCTCAATTATTTGCTTTTTTAACCAATCATGTTCAACTAAAATTTATATTTTGTATCCCATTTATCTGGGATGTCTACATGCATTGAGAACTAAAAACATCAGACGTCACTGTTTCGTTTTCTTCTTAGCATGTGAAATTAATCTTCAGCACATGTGTTTGAGTGGGAAAATAAAACTCTCATTCTGGTTTTGAAATTTCGATAAAAGCGGTTTGGGTTAACAATATGAATGTGGTAATTGCATAATTCGGTCTTTCGAAAAAAAAATCATTTTTGGTTGGCTAATATTTTAAACAGTTTACCAATAAATTTCCTATTTCTTTTTTAAGGTTGTTCCCATGAAATATGAGACACGCGAAAAAACAAAAATAATTTTTGGTGAGAAAAATTTCAAGAATAATAATTAATTTTTTATTAATTATATTATCATTATTAATACTTAATATTATTATTATTAATATTATTATTATTATTATTATTATTATTATTATTATTATTATTATTATTATTATTATTATTATTATTAATATTATTATTATTATTATTATTATTATTATTATTATTATTATTATTATTATTATTATTAATATTATTATTATTAATATTATTATTAATATTATTATTATTATTATTATTATTATTATTATTATTATTATTATTATTATTATTATTATTATTATTATTATTATTATTTCCTGCATGATGTGCACTAATATATTCTCATGTCGACAAACCACAATGATCAACAGGAGACCTAAACCACTTATTATAGTTGCTTTTTTATTATAAATATTTTAGAAATAATATTCCATTATTTATAAAGGTTATCGTTTATATATTGTAAAATAAAATTAAATTAAATTAATGTAAATCAGCATAACGTAAAAAGCATCTACAATGTACAATAAAATTGTAAAAATAATCTATTCTTCTTCGTAGAATGGGTGATCGGTATTGTCATGAAAATACTGTAGTTTTGATTTGCTCTTTATATGCCATTATCGATTAAATAATTATAAGAACTTCTTTCGATTTTCAACTATGATTTCTTTTCAATTGACATTGTACAGTGGAACTGCAGTATTCGTCCCCATCAGAATTCGTCGTTTTCGATATTCGCCCTGTTTTTTCGTCAAAATATGTTAGTATGTGCTATAGTTAAATTGTACAGTTTTTGAAATGATTTTGAAGAGCGATTCTAGAGTAGAAATATTTTTGTTAAATAAGAGATAGGCGAAATTCGCGGCTGAGAACGGATTAATCCATTTTTAGTTAATTCCTATGGAATAAAATTGTTCAATAATCGTCTTTTTCGATATTCATCATCGCCTCAGCAACGGTTTAATGACGAATATTGGAGTTCCACTGTATTTATTAATTAATTAAATTATTATTATTGCTTTTAATAAGTTAAGTAGACAATTATTTACTTCAAAACGATGGACATATTATTATTTTTGGTATTATTTTATACATTTTAGATCCAAATTCCACCAAATTGGATTTTTGGATGAATATTCATTATAAAGATAAATTAACTGGATAAATTAGGATTGTGGTAATTGATGTCCTAACCAAATAAACAGATGTTAACGTATGTAATTAAACTTGTAATGTGTATCAATATTCGTGTCGTGATCTTTACTAAATAGGAAATTCAAATTCAGAGTAATTTTGCTGCAATTCATATATTCGTAAATTCTAGGTAATCTTTAATCTTAAAAATACAGTTTCTCAAGTAAAGGTTTAACCAAAACATTTTAGAGTAGTCGAGTTTAACGTTCAGATTTGGTTTTATGGAATGAGTTTTTTTAAGAATGGGAATTTTTCTTATCATTTATTAATTTTTTAATGCTACTAATTCTATGTTGAAATAATATTTAATTAATATTTTTTTAAATAAAATGACTTTATTGTCAAAACTATTATTTGTTAAAATCAGATGAAATAATCATTTAAAATGAACAATGTATAGTCAAAATCTAAACAAAATTATTATCCAAAAGATAAAAGCTATCATCGAAATATGAAACATAAAAACAAAAATAATAAATATCAAATGTCTGTTTTAATATAAAATCTGCCAATTTTGATTTGAATATGAATGAAAACCAATTTCAATATTTATTTTTAGGATTAGAAAATGATAATATCAGAATATAAATTTATCAACATATATTTTCTATGTATATTTTTATTATTATTATGATCACTATTATTATCGTTATTATTATTATTATTATTATTATTATTATTATTATTATTATTATTATTATTATTATTATTATTATTATTATTATTATTATTATTATTATTACTATTTTGTTTTATTACTTTTTGTTTTTAATCAAATTATGTTATGTGATAACACTTTTCAACTTAATATCATTAAAGTTCCATTGTTTTTGAATTCTGGAGAAACTAGAAGAATTATTTAATTAGGAAACATAAAAAAAATTTATAAAAATTTTACAATGAATATTAGTTTCTCTTTTTCATTAGAAGTTAATATCACCATGTCTTGTAGATAACTAATTTATTGTATATTAATATTCATTGTAAAATTTTTATTAAATTTTTATTAAAGGATAAATTTAGACAATTTATACATTAACTAAAAATTTTATATATTCTCTATTAAAATACATAAATGTCATTCTGTTACTCATGTTGCAATTCTGCATACCTTAGCTAGATATAGTGTGTATTTTATTATATAATTATATTTTTATTTACAAATTCACGTTAATATATGCGTTAATGTATTCACGTTATTAACTATATAAGCGAACTGAATTTAAAACTCTAACTGTAACATATATATACATTTTTGGATCCCTATGCAAACAAATTATTAAGGTCCCTATATTCTTTTTCGAAAAAGTAATTATAGTTCAAATAGATATCATATAAAAGATTTATTGAACACAAAAATATATTACATTATTTATTTAAAAGATTATTAAATTTTCATCGTACTCTTCATCGTACTCTTCTAGGTTTCATTTGAGCAAATTCATTAATTATATCGTCATAATTAATATCATTTACGATGTTATACTGAATAGATATTATAGCAAGATTGGATAATCTATCTTGTCTTAGATTAGATCTTAAATACTCCCTCTGTCCAAAAATGATAGTCCAGTTTGACTTTAAATCGTAATTTCTTTTATGCGTAACAGTGATACTTAAAATACAGTTTTCTTATTTGTTCAATCAATAAAATAAAATTATTTAATGTGCTTTTTACTGTAAAAGGTTTTACAAAACCGTTCAATTTTTTTTATTCTCTATTGACAATCATTTTGGGAAAAAGGCTAAAATGAAACTGGACTATCATTTTTGGACAGAGAGACATAATATACATAAATTATTAAATGTTTAATAATACAAATTTATAAATTATTTAATATAACAGTTATATTATAACACAATAAATATATTATTATTATGTGATATACATTTATATCTTTAACTTTTTTTTGACGGATAATTGACACATTTCCTTACTTGAAGAGTTAAAACATTTTTATAGATTATACATTATTATACATTATTATAGATAAATTAAAATAAAAAAATAAAAAATGTTAAATTAATTAGTCGTTAATTAGTATCTGTAAAACTATTTTTAATTAAATATTTATTAATTTTATTATCGAATTATTTATTTATTCGATATTATTAAAGCTAATCAAATTTATACATAAAATATAAAAATAAGCTTAATTTAAATAATTAAAAGTTAAAGGAAATGATAACTTGAAATCACAATTAGATTTTTTATCAGAATGATATATCAATATCAACAAAACTAATATTTAGTTGCATAAAATGTACGCTATGACAAAGTCATCATGAATAAATTGGTTGAGCCTTATCCTAAAATCAACCCTATAGTAAAGTAATATTTAATTATTTATTTAATGAAATATTTGTTGTAGGCTTTGGAGCTAACAAAATATTTGTTTTAATAATTTGATAATACATTAAAATATGTGATACTGAACCTTCTAAGTAGCAAAAACTGTGTATTGGAGAAAATAATAGGGAAAGAAATATTTCCAGAATACTTTTTGTCAGTTTTAAGTGAATAAAATGTTTCTAACCATTGATTTTTATTTAATAATATATATTTTTTTAGATTTATAAATCACCATAAAAACAAAATAATAACAAAATAAACAATGCTAGCTTATATTTTAAAAAGTAGTCTCCATTAAATACTGTACATGGAAGCACGTTATAGAAAATTAATTAGATAAAAATACAAGGCCTTATTAATTGTTTGTTAAAATTAGATTTTTTAATACATTTCAAATATCCATTTTCATGTTTTTAATTAGATGTAGCTACAGATGAAATGGACTTATCTCGTTATGTGATCTCGTAATTAAATTAAACAAATTCTTTTATTTAGTAAATTATGATAGTGAAAATTTTGTTGCTAGACATAGATTATGAATTTCAAGCATTTTTAACATTTTCAAAATGTATTCATATTTGAAAAAAACTCAAGGAAATTAATATAATATTTTATCGAATATATATTTTATCGAATTGTAAATATAATAATACTTTACCTTTTCTAAAAATGTAATTTAATTATTTATTTAATGAAATGTTTGTTATGGTGTTAGAAACTAACAAAATATTTGTATTGACAATTTGATAGTACATGAAAATATGTATCTAAAAACCCTATAAATTTAGAAAAAATACATTTTTAGAAAAGTTAAAGGTAGAATTAAATTTCTGAATAGAATTAAATGTTTTCATGAGACTTACATCTTTTAAAGTAACAATTATGTTGGTAACTTTTGATATTTCATTTAATTTTGATTTTTGGCAGAATGAAAATAAATTAAAATTTAATATTGTCATGATTAATATATAAATATAATTTTACAGTTGATATATGTCCAAATGTGCATTTTTTTCAAAATATATTGTTATAAATTATTTACTTTTAACCAAATATTCATTTGAATCCTATTCATAAAGATGCTGTGATTTTCTCATAACTTACTGTTAAAATATTAAATATTAAAATATGGAATTTAACTAAATTTTCAGAAAATATGTGGTTCAAAAATTAATTGGTCTTGTTGAAATATTAAGATATGAAAAATTGTTATTGTCAGTTTAAAAATAATTCTATTTGTGAAATTTATTCAATTTAATCATTTTTAACTTGTTGAAACCGAATTATTATTTAATATAAAGATGTATAGTTATTGTATTAACATTTGAATATATTAGTCTAGAATCTTTGACCAATTATTAAAGATTGATGTCAAAAATAGATGGTCTAACAGTTGATCATATAAAGTGATAATTAACAATGATATATTTAATAAAGAAAGTGTAATACAGATTCATGGCTGATAAAGACAATACAAGATTAATAAAAGATATTTAAATATATTATTTAAACCGATTTTGATTTTAACACCAACATCAATAACAGGAGTGGTATGATATTGGTGTAATATTTTCTTTACTTATTAATTTAATCTTAAAATCGAAATCTTAGGTCTGAAAGTGATTTTATTATGACCTCAAATGATCTTTAACCTATGTTAAATAAAAAAGATGGTCTTTAATTTTATAAAAAAATTAAATTAGCATTTGATATTCCAAAAAATATTTTTAATTTATGTATTTTTATCTGTTTTACTAATCATTATTATAGAATCTGCAAAATAAACATTAATTTTAAGTGTTTTAATATGAAATAAATAATAATGGAGAAAAATAATATGGAATATTTTCATGTACTTCTGGTACTATATAATTCAATTGATTATATATATATTTGCAAAAAATCTCTCGTAAAAGGTCATTTGAAACTTAAAATATTTAATTCATTTATTTGATTTATTTTTTCGTTTCTATTTTTATTTAATTTTTTTGTTAATATTTTTCTAACAATAAATTTTCTTGTATTAAAAAACTATTTTAAAAGTTTAAGTTATTTCATTTAGTTACATTTTTAACTAAAGAAATCTTTATTCATCATTTTAAAAAGTAATTTATTTGATGATTTTTTTTGTAAAACTTATAAGAATATGAAATCTCTTCAAATAAATCGATTGTGTAAAAATATTTAAAATGTTTAAAAAACTGATTTTAATTTTATGTCACATGAATTTAATTCATTTTAAAAACTGTTTGATAAAAAATATTGATAAATTTATTATTGAAAACAAAACTGAAATTGCTGAAAATATGTTTTAAAATATAACTTAACAATATAAATTAAAGAGGTTTCCTTATATACTCGAAAGTTATATTTTCTACACTTTATTGCTACACTTATATTTTCTCTCTCTCTCTCTCTATATATATATATATATATATATATATATATATATATATATATATATATATATATATATATATATATATATATATATATATATATATATATATATATATATATATATATATATATATATATATATATATATATATATATATATATATATATATATATATATATATTATGATATTCATGAATCTTCGGCACATCCTTTTTCAAATGATTTTGAAAAGGCTGTGCCGAAAATTGGTGAATATAAAAAAACATCGATATCTTTACTAATGCATAGTGAAATTTTTTTAATAAATATATTGTCAATTGAAAAGAAATCAGAAGTAAAAATTGAAAAAAGTTCTAATAATATATTTTGCAGCTGGTTATTAGTGGTTTATTTATGCATATTTTTGGTATTGTTTGTCGCGAAAATAAATGAAATTTTGTGAAATTACAAATAATTACAGGTAAGTTTAATTTTAATTTTACTTTTTTAATCTTGTGGTCAATTGTAATGTGATTATTATTTTTCTGACAATTTCAATTTCAAACATTTTCATGACTTTTTGTTAACAGACTACAAAGACGGTTTAACCGGTCGAAAAAGTCATATTAACCGCATATACTTAATAAATCGGTTACTCTGGCTATCCATTTTGTTAAATTTAGTGCAATGTGGTAATTTCATTTAGCTGATTTTGTAGACAATAAATTAATTACTTGTCAGAAAATTCGGAATCAAAATCTTATGGTGATGAATTTGAATATTGGTTGTAGGTACACAAAGTCAAGTAATTTGTCTAGCCATTGGAGAAGTGAATTCAGAAACTGACCAAAACACCTGGAAGCAAATTGGATTAGTTCGTCTCATATATCAGATATGTATAAATTTTGATGTGGTTTGAGAAATTGACTATGTAAATGTTGTTTTTATATTTTCTAATAAAATTATTTCTTTATTTTAAACAGATATATAAAGTTTATAATATAGTTGGCAATAATTTACCTTCAAAAATATCGAGAAACTATTACATTATTAGTCTTCACTTATCATTGATCAGATAAAAACGGACAATGTAAAGAGTTCAACAATTTCACCTTTTAGTATCAACTTAATAAAATAAAATCTCACCGACAAAAGTCCTCTGAATCTTATCTTCTTTCCTTTCTTCGTTATCTCATATATTGTCTCGGAATTTACTGGTAATTTATCCGATTTGTCTAATAATCACATTGCAATGGCAGAGATTTTTGGATTCGATGATGAACAGATTCTGTATTTATTGAATTTGAAGACAAAACCTTGTTATTTCTGCATTTTATTAGATTTTTTTAAAATTTAAGAAAGTACAATAATAATGAGAGACAACTAACTCAAGAAATAAAAGTGTATTGTGTTTTTAATGTCTGAGAATTTAGAAATACCTCGATTTTTAAAGGTCGCTAGAATCTTCGCCTACAAAATATGTAAGAAGTTCGAACATAAAAGTGTTTTGCAACTATCAAATTGAAGACAATAAAGTGTGTCTGAATTTCACTAGCATCTTTAAGATAAATTAAATATGTAAATATTTTTAAATTTTAAATCATTTATTTTAATATTTTTAATTAAATATAAATGTTTTAGATATATTTTAGTTGTTTATATACTTTAAATTATTTATCGTTAATTATATGTTAAAATAATATTTTCTAGTTGAATTATAATTTCAATAGCAGTTTGTTTCAATACACATATTCTAATAGTTTTTCTTTATTTCCTCCGTAAATATTTGATTACTTTTCCCATTTTTCTTCCTTGTTGAAACGCCTTAGTTTTCTTAAATCTGAATTCCATATTTCTTTACATATTAAAGATAATTGTCGAGCTTATATATTAAAAGCTTTTCCATTTTTGACAGAATTAAATTTTTAAAAAGTCCTTAAAGTGTGAATGTTTATCAGAGAAAATTTAGAAAATAATTCAAAATTTTAATTCAAAATAGTTATGATTTTCGAATAGAATGTTTTGAAAGGAAGTTTTTGGCAGGGTTTATGCTTTTTCTTTTATCATTTTAAAGTTTTTTAAATTTAAATATTTTGAATATATCGTAATGTTTGAAAGTCCTTAAAGTGTGTATTTTTTATTACAGAAAGTGTGTGTTGTGATCACATACTAAGTTTGCTTGTTTTCTGTGACCTACTTTATTTTTCTATATATTTCTATAATTAAAATTTACTTTTTATCTTCATGATTGTAATGAAGTATTTCATTAACTCCGAAATAATTATAAAATAATAGTTTTAATAATAATAATAATAATAATAATAATAATAATAATAATAATAATAATAATAATAATAATAATAATAATAATAATAATAATAATAATAATAATAATAATAATAATAATAATAATAATAAAACTACTTCAATAAATCAATTTCATTTTTATAACTAAAATTATTATAAATAATTTAATATAATAAATTTCAATTAAGTATTTTCATTTTCTTGTTCTTCAAAATATTGTCTAAGACAAAATATGTTTAATTGGATGTTATCTAACGAACTTTTATGATAAATTTTATTAAATATTTCCAAATATTAATTTAAAATATTATTATAGCAATATTTTATTATTTGAATATTAATTTATTTCACTTAATCTATAATCTATAATATATATATATATATATATATATATATATATATATATATATATATATATATATATATATATATATATATATATATATATATATATATATATATATATATATATATATATAACTTTCGGCTTTTTATCAAAAGGTAGTGCCTAGAATTCGTGAATATCATAAAAACATCAATATTTTTAATGATTCAAGCTTTTTAAGAAATACAATGTAAATTGAATTCTGGGTACTTCCGTGTTATCTTACCCCCAAAAATTAAATTAAAAAAGAACACATATAATTATTATATTTATTTTCTAAATCACAGTTACAAACTCAGCGAATGTTTGTAAAGAGTTTGTAAATGGTCATCCAGGTGGCCAGAAAACCACAATGTCGTTGAGAATAGTGTCGAACACATCAGCACTGTTGCTTAGAACACGTTTGTGCCACATAAACTCACATAATCACATAATCACATAAATCACAGATAGCCTTAATAAATTCATGTTCAATAATGTTCAATAACGTCATCAATAATGTATTCTCTCATTTTTTATATTGTTATTTTAATTGTATTTTATAATTTAATTTTTAGGAGTTAGATAACGCGGAAGTACCGAATTCTGGAAAGATTAAGAACTAAATCAAAGAAGCAGATTAATGATTACTTCTTTGCCGATGTTAATAATCAGAAAAGAACCTAATTTTTGCTGAGAAACAAAACAATATTGTCATAATTTAATTTTAAATTGTTAAAATAATTAAAAAGTAATTGCATTTAAGATTTTAAGAATTGTTTAAGAATTCTTATAGTAAATTTGTTTATTTTTAGTTGTTTTAAAGTTTTTTTTATTTAAATATTATTTGGTTATTTTTTTATTTTTTTGAAAGTCTTTAATTTATGTTACTTTAAATCAAAATATCTTGTCGTTAGGATACCGTCAGTTTAAGTTTTTCATCTATTTGTTTTTATATTTTGTGATTTTGTTATTTTATGTATTCACTGCGAAATAAAATTTAATTATTGTTTTGTCGCAAATAAAGTTTCAAATTTGATTTTTACTTACTAATTATCAAACAGTTTATTTATTTGTTTTTCTGTAGACTATATGAATTAAATGTCATTAGCTACCTTAATAAAATTAGTATTTTAATTATAATTTAATAATAACTCAATGGTTTGGAATTAATTTGGAAAATAATTAGACTAACTGAAACTATTAAATTTTGATCTTAAATGTGATTTGAAGCCGAAAAGTTCATTTCAATTAATTGTAAAATTGACAAAAAATGTGTAATATAATAATTAGCTAATTTTCTTTTTTTATTCTTTTTGTTACTAAAGCAGAAATTTTAGAAAAGCCTCTATTTTTCCATTTCTATTTAAAATCTTAATCATTTGTCAACATGTAAAATTTGACATTTCTTATCATGAAAACAACATTATCTAAATTAGAAACGAGATAGGAAATTCACTGATTTATTTGCAGGAGATTTTAAGAAGTAATATACTATATCGTCATATAATAATAATATATAACCAAATGTTGACAAAGTTCATTAATAACCATTAATATTCAACGAAATCACTGTTATAACAGTTTTATTATTATTTATTAGGCTATCCAACTTTTATTAAAAATACTGACAACATTTATTAATATAATTTAAAAATAAAATATTTTGTTCTTTTAAGAGGCGATCAACTTTGTTTTAATATTCAGACTAATTCAAGATTTGTATTAAAAAATAAAAATATTGACTTATAATCTGAAAAGAATTAGAAATAAATAAAATTCAAATCGAGATATAAAATTCCAAATATTTGTTTTGTATTTTATTATTCTTCGATTAATTTCATTAATATATTTATATTTCGAAATGTCTTTTTTTTGATTTTTTTTGTTTAAAATTATATATTAAATATTGATCAAAAATATATCAATTATGAATAAATTTGAATACAAAAAAATACGTATTTCAAAAATGTATAATTATATATTAAAATAATAAGCGTCTTTATATTTAATTGAGAATTCGTAGACATTTTTTTATACAACGAATATATGTTGTTAGACAAATTGATGTTCAAAATCAACTTTTGTGCGCTTACATTGGTTATAAACATAATATTTATTATTTTCAATATATTATGGAAATTACTAATTACTCTATTTTAGAAATCGCTTAAAACATGCATTCTATAATAAAGCAAAGTTTATGCGTAGGCTCAAATATTTTACAGTTTTCTAAGGTTTTACATTTCTTTGGTACGGTTATATTTTTCTAATTAATTAATGTTTTAATAAATTACTATGTTTCACTTTTCACATTATTTATAATTTGCATTAATATTAATAGTTACAATATAAAATATAAAAAGAGTTTGCTGTTTTTGAGGTTTAATATTATGTACTATTTCTATTTAAGCTCCTTTTTTGAAATAAAGTCTGAATCAATTTTACTTAAGGGTATACAAAACCTCAACTGGGTAGCTAATCGTATTCGCCCCCATCGACTTTAATGATTCATATGTTACCATTCTTCAGATGCTAACTTCATTAATAATGAATTGTTCATAATTACTGCCATGTCATTTGTAGGTGTTGAAATTTCTTATCATTCAACAATGAAGATTCTTTATTGCTGATTTTTTTAATTCCAGGTGAATTCTCTCTGTTAAAATAATGAAATATCTAACTTCCTAAAATAGGTCGTCAGTAAAATTAATTTTTCCGTCCTCTTCAACTTACCAATCTTCATCCTTAATAAAACTAAATAATTCAGAAAACTTGTTTACCTTAATATCTGCTTTAATACATTCCTTCATTCCTTCATAACATTTATCCAAGTCGATTTCTTTTTTGTTTATAGTGAAAATTTACATATTTTTTGGGGTTATAAACTTTTCTTAAATTTTAATAATTAAAATATAATTAGATCTACTTACGGCGTTAAAACCATAACAAAAATGAAAAGTAATGAAATCTCACAGCTATCGTAATATTTGTAGGATTTTATTCGTTAATGACTGTGAGTTAAATGTTTTCAAAAAAAGTCGTCCATGAAAAGATTGACAGCCGGCAGGCGAAAAAACTACGGAATTTGTAACGTCAAATTTGCGCTATTTTAGATAAAATAAATTTTATATCTTTTTAGTTTTCAGCTTTTGCATCTAAGGTACGTCCTTGGAAATTTTAGTCACATCGGTTTAGGCTATGCAAACAGCGAAAGGTGACAAACAAACCCACAAAGAAACATATTTAGAGTTTTATATATAAGATATAAATAAGTATAAAATTGGGAAATTTCGCTTTTTTTCTTAAACAAATCAAAATGCCCAAATTTAAATAATTTTTATAATAAAATATAATCCAAATTGTAAATAGTCTATTGGAAAATATTTATCGTCAATCAATTGTGTTTCTAGAAACAGAAAAATAACAGGTGTATTGCTGAGCATTTAAGTGGCTCTACATAAATCAGTTTTCGTTTTTCAATTTGTTTTTCAAAATCATTCCTTAATTGCTTACTAAAATTTTCCATTTAGATTTCAATCGTTTATATCATTTTAAAATTGTATTTCATTCAAACGACTTAATTTTGTGAAAATTATAATCACAAATAAAACCATAAATAAAAATATTCAAAATTATAAATAAATAATAATTACTAAAGAAAAGAAACTCAAAATTAATTCTTGCTATTTTGTTTAAATTCTATTATTTCCATTATTTTTCCTTTTTATTTAATTCTTTTTAATTTTCATTTTAATTTTATAATAATTTACTAAAGGCTTAAATATTTCTAATTTTCTAACTCAACTTTGAGGCTTCATTTTTTTTTAAATCGAGAATTGCGATTTGCATAATCCTAAATAATAATTTTTTAATTTAAACCCTAAAAACGATAGATTAAACATTTGAGAAAATAAAATAAAACTAATATTTTTAATAAAAACAGAGAAAAAATATTTATACTAGTTTTATGATGTAAGAAATAAATTCTCCAAAATTCTCGTTAATTAAATAATAAAATTATTATAATTTGATTAGAGGTTTTCATGTATTTATTATTCAAGAATAATTTCCTAATTTTGGAATTAATTATTTTATACATGTAAAATTATGCTTTATGCCTTGATTCGAAATTTTACAAAGAAAAGAAATGAAGAAAAAAATGAAGAATAAAAAGAATAGGAAAGGATGAAGAATAAGACATCCTATTATAAGTAACCTAATAAATACATAAAATATTATTACATATGAACTTGCTTGATATCATGATCTACTTCCCTGAAAAAGTCACGATATAAAGCGAATTGTGATAATAACCTGGAAATTCATATTGAAAATGGTTTTGAAAAGAAAGAATTAATAAATTACTTTTTTATAACCCATTAGAATTAGTTTTATTGTTATTTTGATTAGCTACATGACTCTCTGGAAGTTTATAAAATATTTCCTATTTTCTCAGTCTGTAAAACGCATTGGCCCTTAGTGCCACAGGCTGTGTGACTTTTGAAATTCTTGAATTCTGAAAATTTTTGCCAGAATTGTTCGATTTCAATTAGCCAATATTCCACTTTCAGTTTCTTTGGGTATGACAGATGTCTCTTTGATCATATCTTATAAGGATTTATCTCTATGATGTTTGATTATATGTTCTAAGCTGGCGTTGATGATGTTTTCTTTATCTGTTTCCCTAGATAATAAGTGGTTATCATAGCCGAAATTGTAACATTATATAAATAGAATTGAGTGAAGTAACTCATCTCAACTGAATGTTTGTCTAATATTTCAGTAAATTCATGTAGAGTAGTGGTTTTGAATCAAATTATAGATTGAATTTGCTGCTTCTCAAGTAATTCTTAAAGATTTTGAGTTAAAGATATGCGGCAAGAAGTTCTCGGACAGTTGTTGATTATCTCTGTTTAGTAACATTCAAATTTCTATGAAAAATGAACTTGGTTTAAGTTTACAATTGTCGTGGAAATGATTGAAATTTGCTCTTACACCTATGTTGAAATCATCTGAGAAAAGAAATATGAGGAGACTATCTCTGTTTTGAGGTTTTTCTCTGGTCTCTTTAAATCAAGTATATTGCTTCTCTGTTTATTTATACTTTCAGAAAGGGTTTTGATTTTTTTAATATTATAGATGTTATTAGTCCGTGCAAATAGGTGTAGTATCGTGGATGAAAGCTTCAGAAGCGGACTGGATGATTCCAAGTGTTTTTCTAAAACATGGGATGGAAGGCGTGTTTAATGTTTCTTTTATACTTCTAACTCCCTCTTCTAGTGTATTTTTCTCTGCAGTTTTTTTTAAATATTTCCATACCTCGGATTCCATCTTAAGGACTAAAAAATATATCTTTAATTTATCTTAATTAAAACACAAATATTAATACACAACTATTATTATCTAGTAATTCAATTCTTTCCACTAAAATGGATTTCATTTTTAAATATTATATAATATTTAATATTTTTTTAGTTAGTTGATATAGAAAAACTGGACAAAAAACTGAAAAAAACTAAAATACTTGTAAAATAGAGAAATCAACTAACTAAAAAAATATTAAATTTTAGCCTATCGTCAGTAGTTGAAGTTAGCAGCAAATCAGCAAATGTTGTAAATATATTGCATAAGAAATTAGAATATTGGATAAAATTGGCAATATTGGATAAGAAATTTGAATATTGGAACTTTTGGTTCGGGTTTACGAAAAGTTTCAGGTTGAATATGTGCTAAATTTAATTTATTTTAGCTCGAGATTTTTCGAATATAAACTCGAGCTTTATCGGTTTCATTTTAGACGATTAAGCTCGAGCCGAGTAGCTCAAGCTGCCAACTCTAAACACATGCCTCTAAAAACGTCAATCGCCTTGGTCGTGTCATTTTCACTCTAAAAAGTATGTTGAGTGAAATGGTATGTTTATTTCATGGTTAAAGTTTTATTTTTTATCCGTCTGGTAAAAATAGAATTCGTATTTAGAAAAACACATCAAACGAATTACCTGATATTAAGAACTTGTTAAACGTAATAGTAGACAATTGAACAATTAAATATTGAGGCAAAAAGCAGTTTAGAGATAAATTTAAGCAATCATTATTAATCAGTTGTAATACAATCATAATTTCCTTTTATAGTAAAAAAGAGCAATATTAGACATTATATGGTATATTCTCAAACAAGCAATTGTAAACCATGACTTTTTCAGGATGTAGCATGTTTTATGTCCACGTATACTCACCTTGATAGATCAATACCCTATAATAAATTGTTATGTACTGACTATAGAGAAGGAATATAAAAAATATTAATCTCACAATTAAATAATATAATAAAAGGAAAAGTGTATATTGACTAATTTGATGACAGAAAACTTTCAATGAATGCCAAGTCCCAAAGAATAAAACTAAATTTGTTACATTCCAAATATTTAAGATATATATTTTACATACATTTCAAACTTTTTTTATTATATATTTACGTGTTAGATTTTGAAGATTCAAATGAAAAAAAATTTCGTCATTTTATGGTAAAAAATACTAATGATAAAATGATTTTAAAAAGAAATCTTTCATAAAGTACCTTTAAATAATTATTTCTGTTTCATCGATATTATAGATTTAACAAGGGGTGAATTTTTTTATCTAGAATATTTTTAGAATCTTTTCATCAGTCGATAGTTTTTCTCCGAAAATACGTAAGTTATGTACTCCATGTTTTCCCCCATAACTTGCAAGGAAATTTCAATTGTTAATTTTTGATGAAATGCAAAGCCTGTTTTAGAATTAAACGACTGAGTGGTATATCATATGTTCCTCGTAATTCCTCGTAATGTTATTTTGCTGTACATTTGTTAACAAAGTGGGTTTTCTATTAAGTTATTTTGATAAAATTGATTCCATCTTGTTTAGCTAATCACAATATGTTTAATGACTTTTTATTCTCCATCATGTGATTGGCGTCAATTTAGCTTCTATTGTTATGAGCTTTTTCTTTCGTTTTCTTTTCCCCTTATTTACAAATATACATACAATATATTAAATAAAATGAGCCATGAATAATTTATTTTTAAACAAAAATTTATCTTTAAAAAAATTTCATTTCATACTCTGACATTGGTATCATGTTGATGGTCATTTTAAACAATATGTAATTTAATCAAATTTTTCCAAAATTAAATTTATCATTTATCATTTGAAAACAAAACAATCAACATTTAAAAAATAACTGCATTAGTTTAAACAAAGCATACATTGCCTACATTTGATCATAATGATAACTGCTTGTTGTTTAAAAAATATTTGCGTGACTGTGTAAAACAAAAAACTAACATTGATACTATAGGAATATGAAATTAATTATAATTTAAATTTAAACATTTTTAATACTTAAACAAATTTTTTATAATCTTCCAGAAAAATGTTTTTTATTTACGTCTTCAATTTGGTCTTGCCAATTTCACCAATAAACCATGTAGAAAAGTTAACTTGAATGGGTTCATTATAAATGGATATGGATGGTCAGGACGCACTAAAGAGATAAGTTAATTAAACATCACTTACAAAGAGGGCACGATGTAAAATTAATGGAAAAAAGATGAAAAACTAAATAAACATTGAGTTTTATGGACAGCTTTTTCAATTCAAAAAATCTTTACGTCGCTTACATAGTTATCTATTTTCTCTATTAATTGGTGGGAATTACTTTCTGGAGTTGACAATCATTGAAAAATTATTTATTCTTTTTATTATAATTTCTATAAATTATTGTATTTTAAATAATTAATATAAATAGAAAAATTATTTTATCAGAAATTTACTAAAAATAATTCAAAAAAATAAATATTACCGAATTTAGTAATTTATAAATAAATTTGGAACGTAAATAACTAATTATGATTGGTTAATGGAGGTAAGAAATAGCAATGAAAGACCATTTTTGAACAAACCTATGTTTGTATCAGTTTCACTGATATAGATTTAGAAACATTTCATATCAAACAGAAGCGAACAAAGTTCGTACTCTGAAATCTCATCAGTTATGTAAGTACTCGAGAAATTCTATTAAGTCAATGTTAATATAGTTAGATAGATTTAATAAATAGAATAGCAAGGTTTAACAGAAGTGTTATATATTTAAAATAACTAAGTTTTTTTGCGAGTTATGTTTAAATGGCTGTAGAATTTTTGTCCTGCTCTATTCAACTTATCTATTCAACTGCACTGTAACTGTTAGTATTCTTTAGAAAACGCATTTTAATATTCAATATATTTTTTGCATTTATTGATGCATCTATAAATAAATAAATAAATAAATAAATAAATAAATAAATAAATAAATAAATAAATAAATAAATAAATAAATAAATAAATAAATATATATATATATATATATATATATATATATATATATATATAATTGTTATTTATAAGGTTATTTATAAGGGTTATTTATAAGCGAAAACACGATTAGTATCATTTACTGATTTAGTTATCAAATAAAGTAAATAGAACAAATGCCGAAGAAATTACAGTTATTTGACCAAATTCTATGTAAAAGCGATTTGCTACGGTATCCCTAAAGTCACAATCTCATTATCATGTCATCAGGTATATATTCTAATAAAAATAATATGTATAAATCAATAATTATATTCAAGTTATACCCGACTGATGGAATTGTTTCTATCATAATATTATACAAAATTGTTTCAAATTACGTTCTAGTCGAGTATGAGAAAGTATTAATTGAAATGGTAGACAGACACAATTTCAATAAAAAGTAATTTTTTGTTATTTTTTAAATATGTATATCATTTTATATTATTGTTTGTGGCTATTATTTAATTATTAGAAATGTAACTTTGCAATTTGAAATTTTTAATATTGAAATAATTTGATATTTTGTGCAAACTCTCCTTTATTGATGCTATTATTCAAAAAACAATTAAATTCTATTTTATGTCATCAATTAACAAGTAAATATATGTGGTTTATGTTATTTTCATTTAAACTAAATAGCCAGATAATTAACATATTTGCTGGTTCTTGATGAGGAAGGAAAATATAGATTAGGAATCAAATATGGATATAAATAGCGATAGGGTATTTTTAGTAATTAAATATTTCTAAAAATAATAATTATATAAAATTAATTATAAATAAGTTAATTTTAGTAATTATATAATACTATAAATAACAACTTTGTATAGTTGAATATAAATAATTATATATTTATAAATAATAAATAAATATATATATATATATATATAGCGACCAGCATTTTCAGTTGAGGGATAGAAATAGGAAAACACATCAATAATACAATATTACACCGTTGACATTCAGACACACAAATTCAACATGGAATAATATTATTTCAAACAGGTATTATATACAGTTATCCTACAAACATAAAGAAAAGCGAATTTTTAAAAACAGATAACATTTTTGGGACATGTATTGGATCAAAATCGAACAAAAAAATAACAGAAATCAAAACCCACAAGAGAACGTTTCTAGAGAACGTTTCATAGGTTTCATGGAAATAGTAATTTTATTTACCTAAAATATATTCCAAAATGTAGCGAACTAAACGAACTAAACAAAATCAAAAATAATATCAAAATACAATGGAACAACAAATTAACGACAGCTTTCGAGAATAGAAAAACAAATTTATCAAACACAAGCGCGTTTAGCTATCCAAAGTCAACATTACCTATCATAACCAACACATACTTCTCCGAAATTGCAATGTGTTGAACACTATTTCAAGAGACAAAATTAAGAAAACAACCCTTTGCATTTTTCTTAATTTCTTAAAATTGCATTAAGATACTATAGTAACTATACTTTTGATAGGGAACTTCTTGCCGTTCACGACGTTATCAAACACTTTCAATGTAAAGATATCACAATTTGCACATATCATAAACCATTAACCAACGCAATAAATATGAAATCACCATGACCAAGACAAATTAAGCAATTAAATTACATCTCCCAATTCAATTGTAAAATAAAATAGATAAAAGGAACAAAAAATATCAGTGCAGATGCATTATCTAGAATCGAAACCAACACCAACAATATAAGCATGTTATCAATAATTGACTTCAAAAACTTTGAAAATAAACAAAGGTTTTCCAAATTCAATTCATTAGAGTCAGAAGTAATTGATGGAATTTGGTAGGACACATCAAACAAGCAATAGTACCGCCATAATTCCATAATTACTATACATTGACATAGTTGTTTCCTTACCAATAAACGACAGGCATAGATTTATGTTAACTATAATAGACCACGAAACAAACCTGTTCGAAGCCATAACAATAAAATAAATACCTGCAGCAATTATCTTGAAACTCGAACTAAACTGACCACAATATATGGTTGCCCAATAAAATTAATTAGTGATCAAGGCAGACAATTTGAATCCAACTTATTCAAAAGACTACTCACAAAATATTACATCACAAAAATAAGAACGACAGCTTTAAATCCACAATCAAATGGAAAGAAAGCATTCAATAAAACAAGCAATTCAAATTAAAATAAACAATCACAACAACTGGTTGAAAAAACCTCCAGAAACTTTAATCGGAATTCGCTACAACTCTTCAAGTATGAAAAACAAAAGTCCAAGTTAATGTACATAATACAATTTTTGGAAATTGAAATGAAACCCCATTTAAAAGCATCCTCAAAAACCTAAAAAACAGTCAAAACACAAAATGGGCCCAAACTTATAATTGACAAAATTTTAATAAAATATCCTTTTAATAGCGGTTTCGAAAAAAAAGTTATGAATGTCTATACAAACATATAGAAATAATCAAAAATGTGGCCACCATCTTGAATGATAAAGAAAAAATGTGAATAAACATTCGTAGATTAAAACACTTCCACGAAAACCTTTAAGAAATGTT
Source organism: Schmidtea polychroa (assembly GCA_959609185.1). Taxonomy (NCBI): domain Eukaryota; kingdom Metazoa; phylum Platyhelminthes; order Tricladida; family Dugesiidae; genus Schmidtea; species Schmidtea polychroa. The sequence goes on from CAUHTR010002119.1 coordinate 38,053, forward strand.
ATAATTTTAAAAAATTAAAATTTAATGAATTTTGGGAGGAAATAGTAGAGATAGCAAGTTTCGAGACGAACACAGATCAGATAACCAATCATCAAATCAAATATTCATATATTTTGTTTTTCGTTTTAAAATATTTTTCACTTGAACGTTGGTTTTCTTTTAAAAGATTCGTTTTTTTTCAAAAACTAACAACATAATTTAAATCTCAACAAATTTATTCAAACTACTATCAAATGTCTTTAATAATCTAATAAATTGATTTAATGATTCATGCTACAACATACTTAAATGTCAGTTATTTTATCCTCTAGACAACAATTTACTTTACTTCAGTGATTATTATTACAAAAATCCAATGTTTTACACTATAAAACCGAAAACACATTTTCATTTTCAGTATATAAATTATATGTATTTAATATTCTATACCTATCAGATAGTAGTCCCCATTCTGTAATGATTTTTGAGCATGTTAATAACTACAATTTGCATTATGAATTCCTGACGGACACAATCCAGTTATTTACATGAGAAGAAAAATATCATACTAGAAATAATATTAAAAAATACTAGGAATTTACATGGACGTTTTCATTACATTAATTTTAAAATATGTTTTAAATTATTATATTATTTTACTTATTTTTATTAATTTAAAAATTTAATTCAAAAATACACCCTCACTATAAAAAAATTAATACAATAAAAAATTATTACAATATAAAATTATTACAATAAAATAATTAATTTAATATTATGTAACGTATTATTTTTTATTAAATTTCATAATTCGGATTAAATTACTTAATCAGGGGGTTTCTGTAGAAAGTTGATAGCTCATTTTAGTGCAATAATCTATATATAAATGAAATCAGAAAGGAATAAGGTTCTATCCAAATATTATTGAAAAATTACATAATAGTGATTGGTTTAGTATGATCATGTTATGTATAAATTCGAACAATAAATCGATAAAAAATATATTTTATACATTATTAAAGTCATATAGATATATTTAGTTAGACGTACATGGTTATTTTCAATCAAAATTTAGAAATGTATAAACAATTTTTTTTCTATACAATATTTTTTTCTTAAAATTCATGGTACTTCTGTGTTATCTTACTCCCAAAAATTAAATTAAAAAAGAACACATAATTATTATATTTATTTTCTAAATCACAGTTACAAACTCAGCAAATGTTTGTAAAGAGTTTGTAAATGGTCATCCAGGTGGCCAGAAAACCACAATGTCGTTGAGAATAGTTTCGAACACATCGGCACTGTCGCTTAGAACACGTTTGCGCCACATAAATCACAGATAGCCTTAATAAATTCATGTTCAAAAATGTTCAATAACGTCATCAATAATGTATTCTCTCATTTTTTATATTGTTATTTTAATTGTATTTTATAATTTAATTTTTGGGGGTAAAATAACACGGAAGTACCAAATTCATTGTATGTTGTTGCGAATCAAATGGGTAGAAAATCTTTGATAAATTTACTGAAGATATTTAAGAATAAAATAAAAGGTTTGTGTTATTTTAATGAGTCTATTTTCCTATTAAATCATTAGGAGAGGTTTGTAGAGGGCTGTTGCAAATCGAGTTATAAAACCTTGATATCGGTCTTCTAGATTTTTGAGAAATTGTAAAAACTACTTTGTTGATTTATATAATTTTTTTCTAGTAAATCATTGGAATCACTTGGTAGAGTAGGATGTTGTGAATCGAATGAGCTAAAATATTTTGTAAAATTATTGTGAAATCAAAAAAGAAAAAAATATTTTAGGGTTTGGATAAAACATTTAAAGGGTTGGTCGGCATTTTCCATTGGTGTAGCCGGCTGACATCATACTAGTTATATGAACTTTGATTTCATTATTTTAACTATACTATTTTTTACAAATTAATAAAAATCGTAACAATTTATATCATAGTATTTCTAGCTTTTTGTTACAGAAATCTCAATGCCACATACCGTTCTCAAGTTCTTGATCAATTTAGACTGAGAAAATTGAACAATATTAATGAGGACAATAAGGGATTAAAAAGTAGTGAGTATGCAAAAAAATGATGTATTTGTATTTATATTTTCAAATTTGAAGTGTTACACAAAACTTTTATGTGTAAAATAATGGTAGTTAAGATTGTAAAAAATTATTCAATATAATGAAAAATGAATAATGAAAAATCTTTTTGAGTGTTTTAAAATAAAATCTATATTTGTAAAAAAAGTGTAAAAAGTGCGACGAAAAAGAATAAAATGTAGTTTATGTACTCTTGAATGAAAGAAAATATATGTTTATACTGGTAAGCTGTATATTGGTCTGCATTCAATATTGAAAAATATAAGTTGTGAAAGACCGGTCATTTAACCGGCCGCGGTAGGAAAAGGTAAACGTGAAGTGTCGGTAGGAATTGTGTTAATAAAGATTTTAATAACAATGTCGTCGGTTTTACGCATCCGACCACGACAAAACTTGCACGGAAACTACAGCAGGAACAACACAGGATTTAACTTCTTCGTCGTCAATTGGAACTGGGAACAACTGCTGGAAAGAAAAAGAAAAAATATATCCGTATCAACGACGCGTTGCATACTATGGTGACCGACTACAACAACCGAGATTCAATCACGAAAATAAAATTAATAATAAATAAGTTCATTAAGTATATTTTTGGATTCGATTTATTAATTTAAAATGCTAAAATATTTTTAATGTAATGAGCAATAATTTAAAACAAAAAGCAGTTAATTTTGAAAGAAATATTTTAAAAGTAATTATTTAAAAATGTCTGTATTCCTCTAAACATCTTTACTCACGAAAGAAGAAATTCAGTTAATTCGAATGTTTAGTTATAGATGTCGTTTTATGTTTCTAAATTTCTAAATATTTTTTAAAACTATAGAAAAATTTGTAAAAAGAAATCAGTAGAAATGTTATTCAATGAATGATCAATGTCACTTTAAAATGTGATTCTTGTGTTTTTTCGGTACATAAAATATTATTATGGGTAAAAAATATTATCGTTATTATAATTATTATATTATTATTATATTAAAATATTATATTATTGATTTACTGAAAATTAAGATTTACTTATTTAAGTACGGTGAAGCTGAAATAAAATTATCCCATAAACCAGAGCTAAAAAGGAAAAGATTATAAAGAATTTCCTTTCATTTCGCAATACCCATGTAAACTTTTTAATTTACTATGTTATTGTAATTTGTTTTTCTAAATTCGAAACCAAAATAATTATATACATATTAAAGCAAATAAATTGTATTTGCACGTTCAAATCTTGATTGACATGTGAAGTCTCAAAAATTTTAATAAATAACATTTTCGTTTTTTATATTACAATAATGTTAAATCTCTATTTTGAGCTTTAAGGTTTATAACGCTACGCCTATTAAAAATGATTTAACCAGGATTTTTTTCAAAATATTTAAAAAATAAAGCACATGTACATTAATTTCACAAATAGTAATGGGTGAACGTTTGTTTAATATGGCAAACTACAATATGTTTAACCCAATTTTTATTTTGGCATGTGAATTTTCCTGTTTATTTTGCAAATGTAAACTGTAAATAACTCAATTTTTTAAGCATGTCTCTTGAATAATTTCTTTTTTAAGGGAACTTAATATCTCAAGGGTAAAATATACTTTTTTAGATAAAGAATAAGATAATGCTAATCAGGAAAAATTACCAATTTTTGAAATAAATTTTGTAATAGTTTTTTTGCAAATAGTCTTTCAATACAAAACAAAAACAAAAAAATTCATTTCAATAAATATTTTTTTAAAAATGTCTTCTTAACCCAAACAAGTTATAAGGATAATAATGATAATTTGAATAATAATATGTAGTAATAATAGTAATAATTATTTTGAATAGTATACAAAATGTTACTCATTTTGTTGGGAGATATTATTTTTTAACAGGTTCATTTTAGATATTTTTGTACAGCATCCAGAGTAAAATAGTGGTTCTGATAAGTTGAATTAGTCATGGAGATTATTACATAATCCGTGGTCTGACAAATGTACAGAAAGAAAACCCAGTACTACCTATGATGAGATAAAAGACAATTAATTTAACGATTAAGTTAGGCGATGATGAGATTTAAAACATTAAGCGATTTAAAACTGTTTGGATATTTGGTTTTCAAAGTTTATTTTCATAAATTTATAAAAAAGAGATCTAAATGGTGGAACCTCGTCCTCAAGCAAAATTAAAAATTTAAAAATATCAACCGAAGCGAATTTTTCTTGTAAAATTACAAAACCTTTCTCCAAAATTTATGCTGGATGAATTGTATCAACAAAACAGCTGTTTGAGTAATCAATTTAAATCAGAATTTTTCAAAATTTAAATAATCCGCAAGGCATCAAACGAAGAAGAATACGATATATTCTATCAAACAAGTAAAAGTTCAATAACTAAAGTTATTGTAAAATTGGTAATGAGTCATTGTGACAAAAATTATGAAAACTTTGTTGAAAACACGGATGATATTATAGAAAAAGTTTTAGAGGTGTCACACACTCCTGTTCCTAATGTTATATTATCAATGAAAGAAATACTTTATTGAACAATACAGGAAAAATTTAATTTAAATCTCGAAGGTCCACGAGGACCTCAGCAAAGAACGTTAGGAAATATAAATAAAATTATCAAAAGAGAAATGATATACTTTGAAGATATGAAAGTTCGTGGTAAATATTTAGAATTGACCAATAACTACCTTAGATTCGTGCAACTAACAAGTGTTGATTCAGAAAGGGCGTTTTCGGCTGCAGGGATTTTCTGCACAAAAATAGCGACTATGGTCCAATTCAACGCAAACAATTGCGTCTATTATCAAGTAGTGACCAATAATTGTGTAACTAAATATTATTTCTTTATTTTTATTTTTAATTTTGAGTTTTATAATTTTCTTAATTCTTAATTTTAGATTAACATATTCCTTTTTTTCCTTGCGTTACTTATTTTTACCTATGAATTATCTTTTTAAAGTTCCATTGATCAATACAAATGCATATGAATATGTATATTCTACAATTTTTTAATTTTTATATTTGATATTTTTTATATTTTATTTCATTTATTTTAAAAAATTAAAATATTTAAAAAAAATTATATTTATTTATTTCATCTTACACGGTTTTCGGAAAACATGTAATTTTAATATAGAAAACTTAATTTTTTACATGTTCTTTACATGGATTTTTAAAAGAATTGAGTATATTATTAATAACTTTTATTATTATTTTTATTATAACTTTTTTCAAATTTCACACTGATTTCTTTTTAATTGACATTGTATTTATTAAAAAGCTTGACTATGAAGCAGTAAATATATCGATGTTTTTTTGATATATTTACTGATGCAAAGGCAGGCCCCTTAATAAATATTATATATATATATATATGTGTGTGTGTGCGTGTGTGTGTGTGTGTGTTAGGTTAAATAATAAGCATATTCGATATATTAAAATAATTCAAACTATTAAATTATTATAAAACGTATTTACAAGATATTTTATTACTCGAACTAATATTTATGTTAATTAAGACATCGCACCTGCAATGAGGCCTATGAAATCGTTACAGAAAAGATATTAGAACAATACTGTACACTGTTGTTTTAAGCAATATTTTTTCTGAGGAAGACTAATTTTAGTATGTTAAGCTCTTTTCTAAATTTCCATCGAAATAATAGAAATAATCAAGAAACCCAAATGAATACGCATTATTTAAAATTTATAAAATTATCAGCGTATTAATATTATTTTAATAATCGTTTAATTTTGAATAAAATTTTAATGCATATTTAACTTCAAAGATTTTACAATATTAACAACATGTAAATATAATTTTAGCATTTTATATTTTCAATAGGATTAAAATTAATTTTATTAATCTTAAATAAAAATTTAGAAAAATTTCAAAAATAGTATTTTAGATTAACTTCTTTATTTTTCAAAGATCTTTATTTAGCAATTAAAATTTGAATTTTTAATTATTTGTTTTGATAAAATATTTTACTTGAATTTATAGTAAAATATAAAGTAAAAGCCTTACCATATTTATACATATATTTATAACTATTTTTCAGATTCGATTTTTATATTCTAAAAACGTAAAGTTTGGAAATAGATTACTAACATAATAAAAAGCATAAAAATATTAATTAACATTCAAACAAAAACTTCATCATATTATATTATATTTTCTTCAAGATTTTCGACCCTTGTGAAATAAGCATCTATGTAGTTCGTCATCCGAATAGATATTGGTTTTGTGTTTGAAATCTGTTATCACAGACTTTAGTTATTCCTATTGGGAACAGGACATTACCCCCCCCCATCAATTACCCCCTGCCATTACCACCTGACATTATTCGCCAAATCATTTATCTATCAATATATATGACAATGATTTATCTAGATGTAATATTTATAATATCATTTATTAAATTGTCCTAAAAAAATTGTGAAAAGTAAAAAAATTATAGTACGATCAAAAATATAATGCAATAAATTTTACCAACTATTACAGCTGAATGTTATGTATTCAAAAGTTAAAATACAAAACAAATATTTATCCACACTGCATAAAAATTAAAACTAAAATGAGTTAAATGACTACTACTAAATACAAAAATAAAATGCAACAAAATTTATCAACTATAACAGCTGAAGGTTATGTGCAATCCCTTGCAAGTATTCAAAATGGTCTTTATTAGCAAAATCACTAACAATGTTCTTAATCTGAGCATTGCAGTCACGATATTTCTTTCGCGAAAGTTCCACTGGATGACCTCCAAGTTGCTGAGAAATTAGAACATTCAGAAATGATTGTTCTCTTTGATTATATTAGTAAATTTATATTACGTAACGGACGGGGGTAATGGTAGGGGGTAGTTGACGGGGGAGGGGTAATGTCGTTGACCCACTTATTGAGTTAATATAGTATTTTCCGGGAGAATCAAAAGGGTAATAATATAGAGTGATATATTTTAGTTATGACACTATTGAATGGAAATTTGATAAACATAATATTGTTTCAATAATGAATTTTACTTTATTCGGAATTTCTGTATAAATGTAAAGGAATGGTAGCAAAATTTCCAGATATTTTTTTAAAAATAATTAACTAATATATGGTCAAACGTACTTTTAAAAATATAATACACATAAAAATTATAAGTAGTAGTAGTTTAAAATGTGAAAAACATAAAAATTTAAATAATATTAAAAATATTAAATTGGATAAAAATGTAAATCAAATATAAAGTTGTCCCACTGAAAAAAATAAAAATAAATTCAGGAATAAAAATGAAATTGGTAAATAAGAAAGTTGAAGTCAGTCGAACGAGGAATTTATTTAAAATATCTAACTGAATTTTTATGATATAATAATTATTATTAATAATGTTAATTTTTATTTTAATATCCAAATTATTATATTTTTTATTTGTTTAAAAATTGATGACGTAATTTTACATTAGAAAATGTTTAATGAACATTTTTTATGAATTATGAAATTAATAATTACAATATTATTTCTACCACTTACCAGTACTTTTGACCATTATATTATTATTTCTTTTATTTCCAGAATCAAAACTATGATTATGGAAATCCAAAAGAAAAGATGAAACCTTTCAAATAATTAGTGAAGGAGAAAATTTTCAAATAAATGGTACTAATAATACAACTTTTTTTAATAATTCTTTAAACTTTCTTGTGGGTAATTAATGTTTATTTGAAATTATCAGAAATTATCAAATTAAAAATAAAATGTGTCCTTAATATAGTTTTTGACCAAGAGCCTTAGCATATTCCTTTTGTAAATATTTTATAAGAGTTTTACAAAAGAAAAATTAATTAACTATAAATAATTCCATAAATTCCTTCGCAATTCCAATAACATAAAAAATAAAAGAAAAATAAAGAAAAAACCATTAATGCAATTATCATCAATATTAATTTTAATTGAACTTAAAAGTGAAATTTCAATGAAAATTAAATTTTCTTTGCTAAAGAATTTGAAAGATTTTATACGTCCTCGAGGTACACAGCTAATTTTAAGCTACTTCAACTTTATTAAATTAATTCTATCTGATACCCCTCTAAATCGAATTATGGAATTCTTTGAAAACATTAATAAGCCTACAGCAATTCAGACCTGTTCTAATCATTTCTTTATAATTAATGACAGTTCTGTCTCATGAAATTTAGATTTTAAAAATATCATGATTATTGATGGGAAAATAATTTCAAATTTATCTCAAATTGAAATTTATTTTTTTTCAAATTTTTTTTGAATTTGTTTGCCTGGATGCTTGTTTAGTTTTTTGTAATTAAAATTAATTATGATTATTATTTTAATCAAATTATTATTTCTGATATTTTTATTATTAGGAAAATTATTATCGTAATAATTTTAATTTATTTAATCTTTATTTTGTTATGAGACAATTGTTTAATGCTTTTTATTTATTTAACACAACTTTTAGACAAAATCTTTTAAATTAAAATAAATTATTTAAATTTTTAATTTTGTCATCAATTTACAAATTATAAAGCAAAACCGAGATGAAAAAATCACTGTTTTATTGCTAAATTTATTTTTCTTGAATAATGTCTTATTTTCCTTAGATCAAATTACACTTTTTTATTACATGAACATATATGTTTTAAATAAATTATTAAATAATGAATAAAAACCATTAATTAGGAAAATGTCAAAGTTTTTCATTGCATTTAATCATAATTAATCTTTACTTCTCTAATTTTTTTTATATATTTTTACTAAAACAGGTGTAATCACATTTTCAGTTACTGCATTAAAATCAAAAACACTTTTCTTTGTTTTTTCTCTAAAAAGCTAAATTAAAAATAAAAAAAAATTTAATTAAAAGTATTTTTAGTTGCTTGAGAGGTTTAAATTAATGTATATTATTTTAAGTTAAATAATATATCAATAATAGAAATAAATATGAGTAAAAGGTTAGTAAAAATTATTTAGAACAGGTAATTGCTGATTGTTGTAAGATATTTTACCTTTATCTGGAAGAACTTGACTTTGTGGAAAATATTATTAAATTCAAGATTAATGAACATTTTATTAAGATTTTACCTTATAATCAAAAACGAAGACTCTTTAATTACATTTTGCTTTTACATTTTAATTTTTTCTTCTCATCTATGTACATTTTTAGTCTAATAGCTGTGATGTCAAAAAAATTGATGAAGTTTTCAAATTTTTTGAAAAATCTTTGTCAAAAAGCAAACCTTTCATTATTGTTTCATTTATAAACAGATAACATTTGCAATATGTATGATATATAGTAAGCAGGTTCAAAATCCTGTACATAATAATATATACTTAATATTATGTCAGTGTTGGAGGCTGTATAACAGGATGCGCTCATCATTTTATTCAAATTAATTTGTTAAAAATTTATATATATGATTATAAATTTTATATTTTTAATGATTTGAATTTTAAGTTTAAAATCTATTAATAAATTTACTTTATTTGGCAAAAAAAGAGATTGGGGACACATAAATGTAGTTAGAGATCTGGAATTGTTTATAAATTTTAAAGTGAATAAAATTAAATTGCTTAGAAAGAAAGGTGTATAAAGATGTGAACAAAAATACATTTTATTTTATTGTATTAAGTAACATACGTTTATATTATTTTGTTATTCTCTTTATTTTTAAACTATTGAAGAAAAATAAATAAATAAATATTTCTATATAGAGTTTTCATTTTTAAGTTGTTTGTGTGAATTTATAGTTAATCCTATACATAGATAATAGTAGAAATTTGTACGAATTAACAATTTGCCACCCCTCTGCAAAATTAAAATTAGATATTGATAAGTTCTATTGGAAATAGAAATATAGCACCACTCTGTTTATATTAAAAAATGAAAGTAATTAAAATATTAGCAACTTTGTTTAATAGTTTAAACTTTGATAAAAATGATTAAACATTTCTTGAATTTTCTTCATGTGCTGTTACTATCTTTCCACTATATACTTTCACAATATATACTGGTAATGTTGCTATCATTATTGATCATGTTAATATTAATACTTCAATCCAAAGGTCTACCGCCTACTGAGTGTTAATTTCGCTCCGCACATGCACAGTGCACTAGCTTCATGCGTGGCTTGTCACGTTATTTACGATTTACATTTTATTCCTACTTTTGCCGACCCTTGAAATGAGCCGTCCCTAGACCGGGGCCTTGTTAACCAATAGGTAAATGTGGCATTATATTCAATTGAATTAAAATATGTATTCGTAGAATATGTATAAAAGTAAATATTTTTCTTTAATAGCTAGGCAAATTATTAAATCCATAAATTTATGATTAGTTTATAATTACTTTCGAGATAATTTAATTAATATTTAATATTTTTAAATTCATTTTTACCTGTTAGTTTCGTTAGTTTTTAAATTTTGTTTACATTTATGATTATTTTCATTATTTTTCGTCAAATAATAATTATTGTTTTTTTTTCAATTATAAACAGATAATTATATTTTCAATTTTCTCGTGAAAGAAAAATGTTAATCTCTGGAAAATTCCATAGAAATTATATTCAGTTTAATTATTATTTTACACAAATGTCAAAAGAAAAGAAAATTTTATTTATCTTACATTACAGTCTTTATAAACATTGGGAAATTGACAATTTGACAGAATAATTTAATGTCATTGAACAACTACCGAACTCAACTGAAGTAATTTGTGTTACTGCTATTATCTGCTGTTGTTCGACTTAATTATTTAAATTTTCTTTCAAAAGCTAAATTAAACTCGTTAAAGTGAATAATAAAAAAAACATTTTTTATTATTTATCGAATTACCGTGGGTTTATTTGAAATTTAATACTGCTTACAACAACTTCAAGTTTTTGTTAAGTATCATTTTTAGAAGAAATTTTCGGGTGATAAGTATTTCGTTGTTCCAATGATGAAATATATTTGCCAAGCTCTCAGTTTTTTGTTGATGTTGAAATTATTTTTCAGACTCATTAATAATAATTTTTATCGGTTAAAAAATTAAATTATTTTTTTATATGTCGATGTTTGAATTTAGATAATACAATTAAGTAAACATGGAATTTTTGAATGATATTTATTTGTTTAAAGTAAATAAAATTAATTTTTAAACTAATAAATATATAGAGAGAGAGATCGATAGATGAATAAATATTATTTTTAAAATAATAATAAATTTAAAACAATTAACAGTTAATACAATAATACAATTATAAATTAATATTTTCTATGCCGATTTTCCATTTAAATTTATTCACTTCATTCCTTTTGGTCATGGCCTCACGCTTTTAAACAAAATATTCAATTTATAAAATATACATATGCAATGTGACCGTTTCCTTTCCAACAAATATTGTGGAGTTTTTAGAGTTTCTGAAAAACTGTATAAGAAGATGCCATTTCGTTACCTTAAAAATTAATTTTGGGCAAAAATTAAAGAAATAATTCCGATGAATTTAAATTGAAATATTGAGTTAATTTTAAAAATTATTAGAACTTTTAAAAGTCATTTGTTTTAACCGTTGTAATTATTTTTAATTATTGGGATATAATTATTTGAAGTGTTTTTTTATTTATTTCTTCATTATCATAACTTTATTGTAAATGTTATAGTTAAAATTTGATTATTACAATGTTAATTAAATGGTTAATTTAAATTATCAGTACTACATAAGTTTTTAAACAAATTGTTAAAATATTTTATTTTAGATAATGAATTTTTCATAGACACAGATATTGTTGTCATTTTTAAACCCATAAAATAAGAAAAATCAGAATTAGGATGAAATAGTACCTAATCATAATTTAAAATCTAACTTTGAAAAGAAAGTTTTGTAATAGATAATTAATAACAAATAATTAATAACAAAGATTTAAATAATTATAATTTATGATTATAAATACATTAAAACTTTAAAAATTTTGTAAATTTATTAAATACATTTAATCACATTTATTAATAAAATATTTGTTTATTTTAATCGAAAATATACTATGTACAAAAGAACTAATTGCTAGAATTTTACCAATTAGCTCAACAGGGAATCATGCTGTTTGGTTTAATTTGCTTTTATTCTAGTCCTAGGAGTTTTTTACAATATATTTAACTTTTACCGATTCATTTTACTGAAACTATCTACATATTTCTTTGACTATTGTAAAATATCTTCTCTGTGATTTTAAACTAAAATAATGTTGACAGGAAGGTTATGATCATTTTGCATTTTTAATATTTCGACTCCTGTTCTTTTGATGTTTTCTGATTTAAACTTTAGGTTATAGGGATTGATAATATTAAATTCAATTAACAATCGAAACTATTAGGAAATATATGAAGAAATAAATGGGATGTGATGATATCGATTTAACACACATTTTTGGCAATGTCTTTTTAAGTGATATTGGTTACCAATGAGCTATGGTACTGGACAAACCAAAATTTGCTGGTTCTTTTGATTTTAAGATCCCTACAAACAAGTTAAAGTAGATGAATTTTGATACAAGTGTAAGTAATAAAGCCGATATAAGTAAAGTCATAAACGAATTTTGAAAACTTTCTCAATAGTTTTAATAGATTGTTTTTTGATAATCAATTAAAACAAATTAATTGATTAAAACTAATATGGGTTTATATAGATAATAATTGTCATTTACAATTTTTCGAAAAAAATTACTAAGAAACCATAAAGTTAAAATATTAATTAATTGTTAAATATTTCGTGAGTGTTTTAAGAGGCTTCAGTAGCATACTATATCTCTTAAATAAAATAAATATAAAACATTTGTAAATACAATTTAATAAATATCATTAAATGTTTTAAATAATTGTCACATGAGAATAACAAATAAATAATAAAAAACTTAATCAAAATAAATAGTTTTTAGTTTTATGTTGACTGACTCAATAAAGTAAAGGTTTTAAAGTGACATTCAATATTATTCCTGATGAAGACTATTTTCGTAATACAAAATTAAAAATTATTAGGTACATTTACAAATAACGATGAACTAAAAATAATATATAATGCACCATAGGTAGATTAAACAATTATACTTGGATATTAGAATAAAAATGTTTGTCGAGCAAACCACTGGACTTTTAAAATGAAAAGAGGTTGAGCATCACTGTGATAAATGGATTGCAGGTAAAAATTATTATTAGAAATAATTATAATAAAAATTCAAAAATTTAAATAATTAATTATTTGAATATTTGAATTTTGTTAATACAGAAAAATTATAAATAAATTTTTAAAAATTTTTAATTTAAGAAAACTGCAACTTCAATGTAGTGCTAACCCATCCCAACTCAGTCTCACTGTTCATATCATTAGAACTAACACACACACACATATATATATATAGTACAACCCACTTAATGTAATAACCCTTTCCTATCTTCTTTATTTTATGTGTCCCGTTCCAATCCTAATAAAATTTTAAAAAATTTTTAAAAAATTATACATCGGTATCTGTGTCTCTGTCGTCATCGTCTTCTTCTTCCCAAGAATTATCGTCATCATCGTCAGTGCTCAACTGTGCATCTTGTATATCATTTTCATGGTCATAATCACCATCGGTAATATCAGAATCATAGTCATCATCATCCATTGCAAAAATTCTCAGTTACTTATCATAATAAACATGTATAAATAGTAATCATAAACACGAGGCAGAACGTCACTGGTCGACCTTGACATTAAATTCATCATCCAGACATACAGACAGCCTACAGCCTATCGCTCTATAAACAGTTGGTCATAATATAATCAACAGTGCATTGGAAATAAACTATTCAAAAATAATGTCATTTTTTTACAGACAGAGGATAGAATGGTTAATTTTGTTTTGTCATATTTTTATAGACACAAGATAGGAAAGGGATAATCCACTACGATCAAGATAAAAATATAATATCATTACCATGGACCAACGACAATGATCATCGATCACTGACCAATATCCGTACTCACACACTCATCATAAACCCAATCAAGATTATTAATTATTCAACTAAAATCACCGACAGGATTTTAACAGATATTAACAAATTGTTAACAGATTTTTAATATCAATATATAACAATTCTGTATCATAATGTTGGATAAATTTGACAAAAGGAATCTTGTTAAATATGACTCTTTGAAAATTAAAATACAATTTTCAAAGCCGATCTTTGTTGTAGAACTATATACTTGTGTAATCTGCTCTATAGGTTCTGCTCCACCCCTTACTCGTGATCTAATTGGAAAGATTGGAGTTCTACTATTAAAAATACTTGGTTTGTTAAAAGCATGTGCATTGAGCAAATATCAAATTCATAAAAAGTATGGCATTACCACTCCACTGGAGTGCTTCCAGATAATTAAAATTATTTTTACTTAAGAAAAAAATTTTATTTGATGTATTATTATTGTAATTGCTTGAAGCATTTATCCTCATAGTCATTTCAAGTTTACTTTGACACACAAAATACTGAAATGTATAATTTGTATATAAAATGTGACGATACAATTTTTTTTAAATGTTTTTTTTAAAAATCAATTTCTTTGTTTAAATATTCAAATATATTTACCTAAAAATTCTCACTTGTTGAACTTATTGAATATGTTAATACAATGTATTAAAATTAAATTCGAAGTTTACAAGCACCGAATACAATTAATGAAAAGAAGGACTTTCCGAAGCCTCTTTCGTTTGAAAAATTGTGAAAGATTATGATGATCATCAGTAAAAGACAGGAATTCTGAAGAATATTGAAGTTTAAGCAGCAGCGAATTTATCTATCAATCTGCCATTTTGAGGAATGCCTATGGAACCACTTGAATCAGCAAAGCTGGATAAAGGAAGGAAAATGCAAGGAAAGATTTTCTATTCAGATAATTTTTTTTCTCACATGTGATAATTATAACAGAAAAATTGTCTTTTTAGAACAATTATCTATTTGAATACCGGGTTCCAAGTTGAACCGTTTAATCTCGGAAAATAAAAAGCTTGTTATAATATATTTTTAAGTAGTCGTAGTTGTTGCTTTTCGTGGTCATGGTTTGTGGTATTTTATTTTGTATTTTGGTCTTAGTCGTAGTGGATTCTCACATAGGGTGGGTTGTATTACAGCATGATAATATTTGCGAAGTGTGCGAGTCAGTTCTAGTGATAAGGACCGTGAGTCGATGGATTGGGATATGATAGCATTACAGTGAAAACGTAGTTACCATGTGTGTTCTCGTGTTTGGTCAGTATGACTAGATAATAACTTATGATTTTGGGTGTGGTCAGTACGCTGGGTCATGGATTGGTCAGTTAATAACCCGTGACCATTAGTAGTAGTCGGTGGGTTGATTATTTTAAATAAACTTGTTTTTATGTTAATTATAACAATAGTTGTTTATATAATATGAAAAAAAGTTTAATTTTGTTTTTATAATATTAATATTAATTTTAATTTTAATATTAAATTCTTTTTCTATTAGGTTATGAAATGTAAATTGGGAAGCTTCTTAAACTACAGATAATGAATTAGAAATATATTAATTTTGGTTGATAATTTTTTTAATTCTTTTTAAAAGTAAACCTTTGACATTTTACAAAAAATTAATGGCTTATATAAATATTAATTAAACGATGTAGAAACATAATACTGATATGTAAATTTAAAATATATTCACCAATTGGTACAACATAGCTTACACAACTGGAATTAGCAAAACAAAATAACTATTATCAAATCTGTCCAAAGTGAAGATTTTCACGCATTAAACTCGACGCCAATCTAGATATTTGTCCAGAACAATTTTTGGTCTTTCTTTTTTAAATTTGAAATGCAATCTGATATTTCCTTCAGGTGGACTTCAAACACTGATAACACAGAAATATTGATGTTAACGCAATTATACATCCAATATAGAGGTGAAGCGGTGCCATTTTACACATCTTTTTTACAATTCCAGAGTTTTGAGTACATTTTCTTTTCTTTTATGTAGTGGAAAAACAAAATTTTTAATAACGCATTTGTAATTTTAAGTTAAAACTTAATAAAATTGTCTGTACATATTTCAGGCACTACACTACGACATTGGTAATAATTTTTATTGTAATAAAATTTTATAATAATATCTAATGACTCTAAACAAAAATAGTATAATTAAATATTCAGTAGCATTCAAAAAGAATTTAGAAATATATTTCCTTTCATAAAATTAGCTATTATTTAGATGGTATATTAACTAATTCACTTGAAATTAATTATCACTTGAAAAATTGTTTATTTGTTTTTTCGCTTCTTTTGTTTAATTCCTTTTATCATATTTATAAATTAAACAGATAACCATTTATTTTTTTCTGTAAAAAAATTATTTCAGAAGTAATAATAGTGATAATGTAATATTATTATCATTTATGTTGGTGTTATTGATTAAATTATTATTATTATTATTATTATTATTATTATTATTATTATTATTATTATTATTATTATTATTATTATTATTATTATTATTATTATTATTATTATTATTATTATTATTATTATTATTATTATTATTATTATTATTATTATTATTATTAATGTTATTATTATTATATTAATAATAATAATAATAATTCTGAAAGGTTTTCATTTTTCTTATAAAATGAATTTTAAATATAAATATAGAAGAAAATTATTAGCTGAAATAATTTCATAAAATTCCTAGATAAATTAATTTTTTACTTAGACTTATAATGGATATTACGGTTTTAAATTTAATTTCAAATTTCTATGAATCATTGGTAATCTCTGTCATCTCATTTCTGGCTATGTTTGACTTTTATCATAGATTTCCTACTTTATATGAATCAATTGCAATTATTTCTGCTCAACTTTCAGTTGAAATGTATCAAAATATTTTGTAAAAAAGTTATTTCTTTCTCGATAAAAATTAGTTTCATGGTTTTTTAACTTTTTTTACTTGACTAAATTTTCAAAATTAACAGATTTATTGAATTATTTTTATTTATTTTTATTTATTGATTGCCTTGATTTGTTAGATAAGTCTTTCTACTTTTCTACGCCACTGAAAAATTTGTTTTACGGTTTATTTCGATATTTTCCTGTTGTTGTCAGTTAGGATAGAATAACTATCGAGATTATAGATTTTATGAACAATTTTATTAATTATATATATTTTTAAAATTAAAGTTTCTCATAAAAAAAAGAAGAAAAATCCATGTATTTATGTGTCATTTACCGATTCAGATTTTTAATTCGATATGTTATATGAATATTTAATTTTTTAATTGTTTATTTGCATTATTTTATATTTTATTCATTTCAACAAAAAATCTTATTTGTGAAAATAGATGCATGGAACTTTCTATGAAAGAAAATAATAAATTTAAAATTTCTTGAAAAGCATATTTAAATCGGGATATGAAAAAGTGTTTTGAATAATTATTTCATAGTGATTTTATTTTCATAAATTTATTATTATTTAAACTAATAAATAACAATGGTAATTTATTCATATAAATAAAAGAACAACATTTTTTAAAATATATTTTTGCAATATATTTCTACAAGTTGGTTGACATCGCCAGGCCGCAAATACTTTTATTTAGAACGATTATACTTATAGGTTTATTAGTAATTATATAATTGTATGCGTGGAATTCAATAAAATGTATTAATTCTAGAATAATTTATTAAACTCTCAAAATACACGTGATAGATGGGTTTTTGTTTTTTGAATTTTAGGTTAAATTTTTTTATCATCAAAATCTATGTCTTACAATCTATGTCTTACCTTCCACAGCAAAACACAGTAGAGCTTTCAAAATGGCTATCAGTAAGTATCATTCGACTAAAGTTGACTGTTCTTCGAGAACGATATAATGATGAGTCAATTGATGGTCAGTCATCTTTGTGTTTGTGTTCAGTGAAATGAAGATATTTGTACGTTTTCCTTGTTTTAATTGCGTATGTGTCTGTGATGATTGAGTTTGTTTAAAAAGTGAACAGTTGTTTTTGCTTTTTTTGAAAATATTTAAACTATGGAATAGGTTAAATCAAAATTAAGTGAATTCGTTTGTTATTTTCCTCTTCTATGGAAGTAAATGTTATGTCAATTCATTGGTCAATAAAAAAAATAAGACTAAAATTGAAGAAGCAATTTTCATTTCTAAACATGCCAAAAATATTGACGCCATCGTTGGTACTAAGGGCGAACTCATAGCCACTTCATCAATTTTTTCATACCATTCATTATTAAAGAGAAATTTAACTTTGGAAGTTGCAAACTCTAAAAGCTTCCTAAATGCATTTTCATCACACATATTATGTGCATTAATATTTTCATTCCATAATTTACAACATAAATCGATTGTTTCTTTCAACAATGGCATTAATAATTTTGGCATGTTTAGAAAAGAAAATTGCTTCTTTTCAATATGAAAAAGCAATTGTGTATAAAATGTATGTTGATGATATTTTTCTGATATTTAAAAATAAGGAACATGTGAAACCTTTTTTGTATTACATGAATGGATTGTATAAGAACATTAAATTTACATGTGAAACTGAGAAGGATTCATCCATAGCATTTCTAGACTTGTTAAGTAAATGTAAAGATGAACAATATGAGATAGAAATTTACAGAAAACCAACAGGTACCGGTCTTTATACTACCCCAGAGAGTTTTTGTGAATGTGAAGTACATGAGGATTCAATAGTACAAATGATTCCAGAAATTCTTATTACACCTGGCTCACTCTCGAAATTCAATTTCTGCATATTTTCCAAATTAGATTGATAATCATCCCTCGCAATATACTGATTCTCTATCACACAATTTGATGCCTGAATAATATTTGATCCGTTTGACATTATTTTCATAAATCAGTACATTATCAACTGAAATTAACTAAAAAATTCAAATTAGAGATAAAAGTATTTATTCAAACCAATAGTTACAAATTCAACAAATTTTTGGACTCTCAATAATTAACAAACAAATAAATTCGAAAATTCTGAAAAAGCAAAAAAGTTCCAATCTAGAATCTAGATTTAAGGAAATATAAAAATGTACACACAAGGGCACCCAAAACAAATGACATGCATGATTGAATGCATACAGGGGAATGTTCCATCAATTCCAAAACAGTTAGTATTGTTAAATGTAACATGATATAAAAAAGATTTATGGAAAAAGATTTAACAGAATCTGAGAAAGAATAAATACTAAAAAAGTATCAAAAATTCGATTTTTGAAGGTATAAATTTATAAACAGTTATCCATAATGATGAATAATGATGTCCAGCTCTGACGGATCGGATAATTATCATACATGATTTTAAAAAAAAATAAAATACTCTACTGTGATAGATTTATTATTTTTAGTATACGACTATTAACAAAAGTAAATTTCAAGATTAAATATTTTTAATTTTAAAGTAGCTACAATAGGCAATTTGATAAAACAAATATATAGTAGGAATCTCTTATAACTCATAATTCATAAATAGGAAATTAAACAAACCAAATACATTATATTATCTATTAAATTGTTATTGGTTTAATTGTTAATAGCTTATTAAATTTGGTTAATTAATTTAATTAACTTTTTCGCAGACGTCGTTAATAAAAAAAAATATATTATAACAATATTATATATAAACAAAATATTCTATATTCTAAATTCTATTTGTAAGCGCCCTTTATTTACATAGTTTTATTCTAAAGCAGTTAACAAAATTTCAAATACTTTTTTTTAACAGGATGTACCTTTGCATTTTATACTGTGAAATTGTATCTAATAATTCACATGAGATTTTCATTTAAGGTGGCCATAACTTTGAACTTTTTTGTCAAACTAATCCTGTAAAAAGTCAACGGAGTTCAGGTAAGTGACTCATTTTATATTTTTATAATTCGAAACTGTAAATAAAATAACGAATTATTCTATACAGATGAAAGTGACCTCTTTTTTGAAAGGATTCCGGATGAATGATTAATGCAAGTTGTTTAAAGAAGAATAAATAGTGGTAGAATATATACAGAATACTATCTCTATTTTGATTTAACCTTATTTATTTAGTCACTAGATTTAACTTCAAGAGTAATCGTCATCACTGTAATTGTCTTAATAAATCGATAGTTTTCAGATATTGATCTATATAATATATCAATGTTACAATGAAAGGATTTGATAATAATCAAATCTGACTCGTTTATAATCTGCATTCATATTCATTGAAGTAACATCACTTTTATTGTCATTAAAGTAAATATTATCATGATTCTCAAATTTTCTATGTATAGGTGTTACAAAATAAACATTATCCAATTGAACGTTAATAATCATTTGTATCAGTAATTATAATTTTAGAATTTCAATAATTTTAATCATACTCGTAGTGGCAAATAACAAATTAGACCATGCAAAATTAATTTTTGAAATTATAATAAGATATAATTCAGTATTGAAATGCAACATTTATGTATGACATATGTTGATTGGCCTTGATCGATTTCTTAAATTTCAGCAACTACTTCTGATGATTCTACTTCTTTAGCAAATTCATTGATTTCGTTAGACATGTTTGATTTGAATTTAGGATTTCGAAAAGTAATTTAAAATGTATAGATAAACAATCATACATTTCACAATGAATTGAAAATTGCGCAAGAAGAGTATTCAGTTCTTTTTACCGAATACAAAGGTTAACTCAGAAATGATGGCTCAAATGATGGCTCAAGCTGTAACTTTATGCTTCAAGAAAACTACCAGAAATATTTAGATTACGGAGATGGTGTATCACACATTATGCCAGTCTATGAAGATTGTGCGTTGCCTCGTGCAATTTGCAAACTGATTTGACAGATTTTTTGATGAAAATTAAACAACTACATAAAATGAATTTTTTCTTCTAAATTTAGAGAATTTATTACAAATTAACTATAACGATGACAAATCTTTCATTTTATCTTTTTATTCAATGAAATGTTTTGTGAAGCTCCAGAGCTTGTTGATCAAAGTCATTGCTTGCCTTTCAAAAAGTATGACATTGCCGATAACAGGCGAATTTAATTACATGAGAACTTTACAATTTGGTTGTTGGTACCTATTCAAAAGTTGAGACACATCAATTATTTTTAAAACATTTTAACAACCCAGATAACATTTATGGTTTATGTCTATATATTGCAATGTTGCCCTTTTGTTTTCGTTGTATTCGCATTACCTAATAACTTGTATCATTTGTGTCGAAGAAATATTTACTTTTCATAACTACAACCCATACTCTCACCACATCATTTTCTAATGACAATTATTCCATGATATATTTTCCAATAATGGTTAGGTGTTTCCAACAGATTATACATTTATAAACTTAGCTAATTTAAAATTCCTAATTTATAAGGAATGAGTGTCTATACAAAATGTTGATACTGCAATTGAATGGTTAGGAAATTTGACAAGTTGAAGATCATATATTCGAAGTTTTGATATATTTTTAATTATTTGACCTAATTCTATCATTCTAGGCCTAATTAGTCTATCCGATATTTCAAAATCAAATTTCACAGTATATATACATACGAGAGTGTTTATACGTCTTCTTGCAATCTTCTAATATACTATCAATATATCCAACTGTATCTTCAGTAGTTCCCATTATTAACAAATGTCAAACTGCAATTTCATGTCTTTCAATAATTGAATAGGATTAGCTAGGTAAATCGTTATTAAATATATAATAAAAATTATTAATTTAATAAAAATACTTGTAAGATGTATTTAAAAATATATTCTTATGTTTGTAGTATGTTGAAATTGTATAATTACATTGCTCGAAATATTATTTATATTTAGTGAAATTCTCCACATAAATTATATTGGAAAATTTGTTTTGTTTTAATAATATATTTTTGAAGCGATTTATAAATACATTAAAATCTTCTTCTAATAATACTAATGCACTGAAAATACTGAAAATAAACTGAATTCCTTTTTCAATTTGATTGTGTTGATCAATAGTAAAGATTATAAAATTTATTAAATATATTACTATGTAATTTACAATATTTCCATAGATTGAAAAAGATTGTTTTATAATCGAAAATTCCTAATATTATAACTCAGGGACGTAGCCAGGATTTTAGCTTGGGAGCGGGTTGGCCAAAATTATTAATTATTGCAATTCATAGTTACATGTTAAAAGTTGACATGAAAAAATGAAAAATATTTTAAGATAATTAACAAATTTATTATTAATTATTAACAATTTATATTACATGGAATATATTACAATATAATATTAAGTCGTCTTTGTCCCTTCATTAATTCAGAATGTATTTCATACGGGCTTATTTTAATGTCTTGATGAATATATAACAAAGCCAAACCGTTTAACCTTTTTTCATCCATGGTATTTCTTAAATATGACTTCAGGTAGTTAAGTGATGAAAAAAAAACGCTCTGCCGTACAAGTTGATAGAGGCAAAGTAGCAAATATTGTGAGAAGAATATAAATATTTTTATAAAAAATTGGATCACATATTGCTAATGTATCTACACATCAGTAGTCAGGTTGATTTTAATTTAATAATATTTAATAATTTAATATTTTTAATAATAGTACTTATTGTAGTGGGAAATATTCAAAAGATTATTAAACGTTTTATTACAAATAAAATAAAGAAACTGGGCCCGTTAAACCGGCACTCGTCTATGTACTTTGTTGTGCCGAAAAGACCGACAAACCAATGTAATAGCTAGCGTAAGCATAGTTGTACTGTAATAGATTTGAAAAGACTTAACTAAAAATATACATAGCATTTATTTTCTCATACAATTTTCATAACAAAACCATAATAAAGGTTTTAATAAAATAGTTCATCCTTACTTTATATTTGATAATCTATAATTTATTTGGAGGGGAAGGGGGCAAATGTCCATTAAGTTCCATCACTTAGCTAAGTCTCTGTTATAACTTATTTAATGATAATAATAGTAATAATAATAACAATAATAATAATAATAATAATAAATAATAATAATAATAATAATAATAATAATAATAATAATAATAATAATAATAATAATAATAATAAAACAATAAAATGATAATTTAAGCCTTTTGCTGCAAATAATGTATTTAATGAAAGAATTTTCGACTATAAGATAGTCCTTGTCAATCTCTTATAGTCGAAAATTCTTTCATTAAATACATTATTTGCAGCAAAAGGCTTAAATTATCATTTTATTGTTTTAAATAATAAATGCTGCTACCAAGCAATCATCATTTTATAATAATAATAATAATAATAGTAATATTATTATTATTATTATTATTATTATTATTATTATTATTATTATTATTATTATTATTATTATTATTATTATTATTATTATTATTATTATTATTATTATTATTATTATTATTATTATT
Source organism: Schmidtea polychroa (assembly GCA_959609185.1). Classification (NCBI taxonomy): domain Eukaryota; kingdom Metazoa; phylum Platyhelminthes; order Tricladida; family Dugesiidae; genus Schmidtea; species Schmidtea polychroa. The sequence goes on from CAUHTR010002119.1 coordinate 61,590, forward strand.
ATTATTATTATTATTATTATTATTAAATTAAAAGTGTTCATATAAGCAGAATCCAAATTTTTTGAGTGATGTATTTCAACTACGTTACGCTATATTCATAGTAATTGTAATTTCTTCTATTTTCCTGTCATTCAAGTGTTAATGAAATTTTAAAATAAATAACAGTTACACTAGTTTATGTAAAAAATAATTTATTTTAATTTATTTTATTTAATGGATATTTTAGTTGAAAGCAAACGAAAATAATTTAAATAATTTATTAAAATGTAATTATAATAAAATATTAAGCAAAAATAATAAATTGAAATAATAATAAAATTAAATAAAACCAAATATATGTAATAATTATAAATATATTAAATAATTATTGGATCAAAATATTGATTGCAGACTTGTTAGTCAAGGATTTTTGTGATTTGAGATGCTAAATTATGCATTAAAATTTTTATTTTAGAAAATTATTTTTAATAGATATTTAATACTATAATATTTGTATTATCAATTATTATTTATTCCTAATTGTTTTAAATTTTGAAACGAAACAATAAAATTTAAATATGAGACTTGTTGAGTTTCATACGCACAATGATATTGAAAATTTCAACGACTTTACTCCCAATTAGAAGAAATAATGTTTCCAATTAGTATTAGAATTTGTAGAAACTGTCCCCAGTTAAAGCAATATAATGATTAGTTTTGACATGTCCACAATTTTGTATGGGGAATTATGATAGAAAATTTTCTTTCATTTCTTCTATTTTCAGTTAAGAAAATAATTGTAAGAATTTTATTTATTATAAATGAAACTTCTAAACAAACACTTAATTTATCAAATGAAATCAATATTAAAGAAAAAAGATTTCTTCAATACCCATAATGAACAAGATTATCCTTTTATAAGCGTTTGCAAGTACTGTTATCGTAAATCACTTTCAAGTTGACTAAATGTTTTTTTTATTGTCGTACAGCGCATAAATCCTTTTCTAAACAATTTGCAATTGCAATGAGACATCAAAGAATCTTTCTTTAAATAGTCAACTCATTTCCTAAGACTGAAAATGTTTAAGGTTTTATTTTATGACATTATTGTTTAATAGGAGATATTATATTTTTTTAGAATTTCTCTTTTATTCATTAAGTGCCATAAAATTTGTATTGCTAAAACATTGATTTATAGTCAAAAATTAATAAAGCCAAATGTAATTTTAAATGAAAAAAATTTAAATTATTTTAATGCGATTTTATTTTATCCTTTGGATTTTCTTCAAACCAAATTTATACTTTTCGAGTTGCCAACACTATTCTAACGGTTGATCATTATTTTAATTAGTACATAATAATTTTGACATTTAATTAATCATGCAATTAAATTAACACATCAATCATAATTATTATTCGATATAGCAAAAATAAAATAAATATCATACATAGCGCAGTCAAAAATCATTCAAAATATTAATTGATATGGATAAATAGATACAGTGGTGATAAAAAGAAGAAATTACGTTTCATTAAAACAAGAAAATATACAGGTGTATATTATAATTGAAAATTAATTGAAAAATTCAAATCCATTTTAAATTAATTACTTTAAATGAAAAAGAATCTATATAAAAAATTAATTTGTGAAAACCTCAAATTTTATTTTACTCTTTTACCAAGGTAATGAATGACATCTGGTTTTAATGGTTCAGTGATTATGATAAATAACAAAGTAAAATCGACCAGTGACATGCTAACATTTTGTTAAACACTATCACGGAAAGGATTTTAATATTGGCTAGTTTCTGATTCTTTTTATTTGTATTTACTTGTTGGATTTTATAATGGTCTTTTTAAAAATATGTTAAGAACACAAACTGAGTTGAATATTAAAGGTAAATGAAAAAGAGTTATTTAATAGATAAGTATTAGCAAGATAAAACTTAACACTTTATCTCAAAATAATAAATAGGTAAATGTGAGGACACTGGATCAAGAAATCCTCTTTTCACTCCTAGAATTTGTTTTTTATTATAAGAAAGTGATAGTATCGATTTTTAAGTGCAAATTTGTGCAAAGGTCAGAACAATTTTGCTGCTTTAAGATTTTTGAAAATTTGAGAGAATTTTTGAAAGAAATTTTGCTGATCACACCTTTTTCATATCTGTTTCAGAAATTTATCTTTTCAGAAGTCAAAGGCAAAAGTCTGAACAAGTTTATTCTTAAAAATGCAAATATCATTAAAACAAATTATAACGAAAATTTGTTTGAGTTCTATGAAAAATGATAATTGATGTATAAGTAAGGATTTCTACATACAATCAAACACGCACAACATTATACCATTATTTTAATACAAATTACAAAAACGTCTCACACAGGTAAAAAATAATTTGAATATAACTTTTATTTTACTCTAACTATGTATCATAAATTATTTTTCGCTTGATTGCACACCTGTCAGTACCGCGCTGTGACTTTTCTGGGCCCTGTGCACACACTAAACATTCTTTTTTTAAATTGTATTGCATTCATTTTTATTGATTTTATTTAAAAAAAATAATAAAAAGAAATTTTAAAGCAATTTATTTAGCTCTATTTCTGGAAAATTCATCAATTAAATCATTGTAATCAATTGTTCTGGCTGTTGCATTTTCAACTAGATTTGTTTGAAAGTTGAACGAATTTTAACTTTGTTTTTTCTTTAAAACTGGTGATATTTATTTGATATTGGAGAAGTTTTTCTAATGTATTTAATATTTGAGGCCCCTCAAAAATAGGATGCCAGTGCGATTACGTTATAATTTGCATATCGTTCAATAAAATAGAATGATTTAGAAGTTTATGTTTGACCTCTGAAAAAATCAATTTTTGAACCAAATATTAATGATGTGGTTAGGAAAAGTTTCTGTCTTAGCGAGTACTATAAATTTTTAAATATCTCCAAGGATTGGTGACTAGGAGGCTTTGATTTTTCTAGAAATGTTCCACATTCTGCATTAAATCTGTAATATGTTGGTAAATCTATCTTTGTAAATGTTTCTTCATATGTTTGAATAAATAAAAGTCACTGGCGCAAAATCGGAATTGTATGAAAGGTGATTTAAGAGAAATAATCCATTTTTTTTAAAATCATTGTCATTGCTCTGCACTTTTATGGATTGATCGTTGTCTTAGAGGAACCATAAAGAGAGACCATGTGGCTTTCGGCGGTAGCAGTTTGAGTTAATTCGTAGACTCTTTTCTGCGAAAT
>CAUHTR010002122.1:0-52525 GCA_959609185.1 Schmidtea polychroa
TCTATATTTTGAAGAAGACGGATAAGAGTAGAGATACATTAACTATTAATTGCATTCATTTAAAATTATTTTATATAAAATTAGCATTTGAATAAAAATATTTAGTAAATTTGTTGAATTTTAACAGAAGAAATATTTGTGGGGCGAATATAAGTGATTAGATAATAATTAGTGGTGAAATAAATATTGAGAATCAGCCGGCAATGAATTATGCGATAAGGTACTAACGGTAATCTTTGTGTAAATAAGTTATAAAAGTCTGATTGTACAATTATTTTATAAATTATTTGAGCTTTTATAAAAATCTTTTCTTAATTTTACAAAATTTATATTTTAAAAGTTAGTGTAAAGTATATACAAGAGTCCAGAGACCGGAAGGGACCACCGCACTTTTGTGTGATAAAATATAGTGCAAGCCCGGCAGCAGAGGCTTTTTAGTGAGAGTGTTGCACAAGCTAGGGCAAGATAAAAGCATAAATAAATACATAAATAATTCTGTGCTCCTTTTTATTTTTATCTTTTTTGATAATTAATTTATAGAAATAATATTTAAATGAAATTGTTTTTGTTTAAGTTTTCTCATTAAATTTTTATTTATCCATATAATTTATATGATAAGGGCCTCGACACTGGTAAACCCCCCTCTAACCTTGGGTACACCTATGAAATGCGTATTTCTTTTATCCTTGTATGCGATTTGTCACACATCCCAATTACTTTGTGAGTTTAATATCATTTATATATCATATCAATAGGGATCAAAGTGTCAGTGCCAGCGTGAAAGGTAAAATGAATCATTGCAAATTTCATTGATAAAATGTTTGACAAATTTCTCTGAGTTCAAAGGTTTTCACATTTCACTTCTAGGGAGAAGCTGGTGAAACGTAGCTCATTACATCAGTGCAAATGTTCCTTTTAATAAGGTAATCAGTATCACCAGAATCGAAAATTATGCGGATTCCGAAAACCTTCATCAAATTTTGTACAGCGGAGGAAATTGGGTCTACGTTACTAAAATCTCCATACACGATAAAATGCCAATCGGATGGAATTGCTAAATCTATCAGATCTGTTACATCGAAACGGTCGCGCAGAGTCACTCCAAACACTATGCCTTTGATTCTGTAATATTGACCGTATTTCTGAATGCTATCAATGCAATCCAGATTTGTGCAAGACCTCTTTGTGAAATATCTCACAGTATTCATAACTATTTGATTATCCAATACTGATGTTGGATAGGCCAGCAAGTAACTGGATTTGTATTTGCCCAGCACCAAGTATGGCTTGTTTTCTTGACTCAATAATAACGGAATGGCCTGTGTTTGATTTATTATACCGAATACTAAAGCTTCTCCACTTGCAAACGGCTTGGTTATATTCTGTAGCATCCGGTAGCTGATCGTGCTGGAATTCCCTTCAAACTGTACAAAATAAAGGATATTAATAAAAATCCCTAAAAAAGTACCAGATTGTTGTATCTGTCATTGATAAAGGCGGACACATTTGGGCAAGCCGTGTTGGATTGACACGCTTCATTGAACGCGTACAAATAGCAATTCGACGTATTCGGTGTTATATAGAACAATTTGCAATTTAGTTCGCTGCATTTGATAGCGCATTTGATATGCGAATTTGTTGAAATGTTCGCCATGCTGTTGAAAACGCAAGAGCTAACCGCACGGTAAATCTCTCCTGCGTTAACATTGATCAGCAAGGAAATGCATAACAAAATTAACATAAGGCAAATATAATTTCATTTTTCATGAAAATCATATTTATATACCTTGCTACCTTTATTGTTCTCATTGTTCCGTGAATGGGAATTGGCATAAACATGCGTGACCAGCATAACTTTACAAATTGCAAATGCATTCCGAAAGCGCCTCTTATAATCCATTTCTATGATAAAAATCGCAAGAGCTAACCGCACGGTAAATCTCTCCTGCGTTAACATTGATCAGCAAGGAAATGTATAACACAATTAACATAAGGCAAATATTATTTCATTTTTCATGAAAAAAAGGGAAAGGAAAGAAACATGCGTGACGAGCATAATTTTACAAATTGCAAATTCATTTCATATTAGATATATTAGACCGAGAATCTTTATTCTTTAGTTAATTTGGCTCTTTTACTTTATTTTAATTTAGGAAAAATATTTGTTTTAATCAAGTGCTTTTTATAAATTATTTATTTAAATTTATTTTAATAATTATTTTTAATTAAAAATTCATGTTTATTATAATTATTATTATGATTTAGTTGAATGTCAATCCGAAACTCACAATATAGTCAGAGGGAATTTTGTCTCGATTAAAAACATAAAAATAAATTCACCTAAAAAGATTAAATTAATTTTCAATATAATTTTTTAACTTGAAAAGCTCTAAATATGTTTTTATGAAAATCAAAGTAATGACCCGAAATTGCTTCTCAAAGTCTGGAAATCGTATTATTAGTGATTCAATAAGCATGTCAAAAAATTTTTGTTGTTCGGGTCCCCACACAAATTTGACATATTTACCTCCTAATTGGGTGAGTGGGAAGGCTAATGCTGAGAAATGCCATATGGACTTCCTGTAATATCCCAATAAGCCCAAAAACCCCTTGATGTGTTTACTGTCTTCTCTGAATTTATCGCTTTCTGGAATTTTTCAGGATCTGGTTCAACTCGGCTCTGGAGATAATATCATCAATGTTTGACTTGGCCAATTTGCACTCCGATGGTTTAATTATAATATAAATTAAAATTAATTTTAAAAATATTTTCGATTAATTAGTTTAGTTAATTAGATTCAATTAAAATAATTTATATCATTTTAATTAATTTGTAATTATTTTAGAATTTAATAATAAATATAAATATAAATAATATATTTAAACAAAATTTTATTTCAATGTTAAAAAATGCAGAAAAATCAATAAAAAATAAAGAAATTATTAAATAATTTTTAACATTTTCCAAATAAATATTTTAATATGAAAAATTATAAATAATTAAAATTTAATATAAACATTACAAGTTTTCTGATACCCAGTACAAATCCCAATAGTAGACTAGTTTCGAGCTTTTGGCTCTCATCAGTATGATGAGTAGAGAGATGTGAGGTCCCTGCCGGATTTAGCTACCCCCCTCCCCCTTACTACTCAATATTTAATTAGAAGTTAACAAATATTTTCATTAATTATTTCCTTTTATTTCATTATTTTTATTTAATTAATTAATTATTGTAATTTAATTTCTTTATTAATTTTTTTTTAATTTTGTTATATAATTTATTTTAAATATAAATTTAAAGAGTACCGTATATACTCGTGTATAAGCCGAGAAATTTTGGGAAATTTTTTAAGCTAATTTTTAAGCTAACATGTCAAAAACAAGATTTTGTGATTATTTAAATAATTCGTCAGATTTTAGCTATTTTTTTTACCTCGGCTTATATACGGATACTTGATTTTGGACAAAAAATTGACTATAAAAACTCACTTCGGCTTATATACGTATCGGCTTATACACGAGTAAATACGGTATTTATTATCAATGAGAATTTTGGAAGACAACAAGAACGATACAAAGCAGGGAATGGTTATCAAGGAACGAGAAAGAAAAAAAGACAAGCAGACAAGAGATTCGTAGCATTCATAGACGAACCAAGTGATGAAAGAAAAGAAGATAAATACAGAGAATACCCAAATATCAACGTCCCGATAGAAGAGGAAATAGTCGGGGCAGCGTATTAAACAGTAATGCTGACTCCCAAATTATTAATTGTTATAATAAAAGTAAAATATCACGTATTATAGAAAAAGATGTGAAAGATACAGAGGTAACGGAAGAAGAAAATAATGTAATTAGAAAAGTGAACAGATTCATAAAAAAGGATTTTGCAGAAAGAGAAAAGAGAAAATATACAACTACTCACCTTAGATGAATGGAAAAATGATATTATTAGTTATGATAAAATGCAAGGCCGACCGAGTGTTACTATTAGAATACAAGACCAAAAGATGGAATGCTTGCTTGATACAGGACACATATAGGTCACATACACACATGCCGTATCTTTGCGAGAAATACGTGGTCAAAGTTAAGATGTTTGAGTAACTTTTACCAAAACATGGATATTTTCTGCGATCAATTTATGAATATTGGTTAATTTTCTCTTTTTTTAGTCATTTTAAATAATATTTAACAAATCTTAGGTAATTTAGCAAAATGTCATTGAAAGATTTATCCACCCGATAACAATATTCCTTCAAATGACCATATTTTTTCCTTGACTGATATTCAACCGATTTAATTTCTGGAAATATAATTAAAATCATAAATTTCCATCAATAAAGTTCAATTTTCTTTAGTTGTTGTCGATGTCCAACTCTTTTAAGTCAATATTTTTCAAGTTTTGTCACGGTTATCCCCATAACGAATGCCCGTCTTTAACATGTTAAATAAAAATAAAATAATTTAAAGCAATAACCTTTGATATCTATCCCAATTATCTCTAAAGATTTCAAATATTTCATTGTCAAAACCAGGTAAATTTTAAATTTAACATAAATCTAAATTACTGTGCAATTACATTCATTACAACCTAATAAACCTAAAACGATATAATTTCACAGGAACCTTTATTGACTCATAGCTAAATACTGACTATTTCCCTTGAAACATTGATATTTTACCATTAAGAAAATTGTCTATTTAAATATTCAAAACATATCCACCTTAACCGATCCCTCACCAAATATTTCTACCCCTTTAAACATCCAACCGACTATATTCCTTAAAAAACATATATTCCCATCTTAACTGAACCCTCACTAAATCCAACCGGCTATATCCCTTAATTTCACCCACTTGAGCCCTTCAATATATTAATTCTCTTAAAATCCATAGAAAATTCTTCAAAATATGAATATTCTTTAATTGTTACAGACACCAAACATTTTTCCATTGAAATAATTTAGTAGCTAAATTCATGTAGTAAGAGCCCACTAAAAGATCAAAATTCACTAAAATCAATATTTTCTACAAATTTTTCACCACATTTACCATCAAATATCTAACTAGGGATGATAATGTCTCATTGATTGATCGTAATTTTTCATCGATTCAGCCAATTATAGCAATTATAACATGATATATCTTTCAAACTAAATAACAAATTTCAGTATATTTTACAATAATTTTCAAGTAGATTTCAAATAAAATTCATGATAAAATTAGCTAGTTTCAACTTTAGATTTTCAATATTTAAAGTTCATCAATGTGTAAATGGAAATATTCTTAGAAAATATATGAAAAAATTATTTAGTCAAATTATCATTACAAATCATAAAAAATAAATAATTTATCCTATCACTTGATTATTGTAAAAACTCTAATTATTAACCAAACTGTCATAAAAAATAATTTTTATTTAATGATTAAATTAAAAAACAATTCAATAAAATATAGCAAATTATCAAGAAATTAATTAAATTTGTTTTAGAATTAACAATAAAACCTTAAATTTTTAAATATTCTTTCAATTATTCACAAAATATTATAGTAATTCACTTGAATATTAATAAATCCTACTAACATCAACTCTAAAAAATTACCAGTGAATTTAATGCGAATTAATAACCAAAGATTTGCCTAAATAAAATCATTAAACACACCAGTACCCTTGCGACCAGTACCTTACGACCAGCACCCTTACGACAAATACCCCTGGGGTTCAAAATATCTTGTCGGATAAACTCAGAGTATATATAATAAAACGAATTAACAATAACTCCATCAAATTGAATCAGTCAAATTATCACAAATTTTGATAAAAAATCTTATTCTAAAATGGTAAATGCAATTATTGATAAACATTTATTTTGATAAAGTATTTAATCCACACATCATTACTTTTATTAAATGACTGAGCAATTATGATAAATTCATATTTTACATTTTGATTAAGTAATTGAAATAATAACAATTTATTATTAAATTTACCATTTTACACAAAATATTTTAAAAATAACTCTTCTAAAAGATAATTTAAGATACATTAATCATTTCAATTAAAATGAGCCACCAAAGTTAAGAAGGGGACAAAGTACACACCACTCATACCCAACATTAAGTTTATTTATATAAAAATATGTGAAAACACCAAGTAAACAATGATAATAGAGAGATAATAGACCCAAAAATAAATAACTGAATTAAAAATAAAATAAAACAAGAGCAGAAAGTATCACACGAAAAATTACCAAAATATAACCGAAAGACATTGAAATATTTCTTACCACCTAAGAATAATATTGTTAATTTTATCTCCGTGTTATTAAAATTATCTTTCGATTTTACGCTGCTTCCATTTTAGAATAAGATTTTTTATCAAAATTTAATAAAAATTATTTTTTAAGACAGTTAGGTTAATAATTAGAGTGATAGGAAAAATTATTTATTTTTTATGATTTGTAATGATAATTTGACTAAATAATTTTTTCATATATTTTCTAAGAATATTTACATTGATGAACATTTAAATATTGAAAATCTAAAGTTGAAACCAGCTAATTTTATCATGAATTTTATTTGAAATCTACTTGAAAATTATTGTAAAATATACTGAAATTTGTGATTTAGTTTGAAAGATATATCATAATTGGTAAAATTTGCTGAATCGATGAAGCATTATGATCAATCAATGAGATATTATCATTTCTAGTTAGGTATTTAATGGTACATGTGGTTAGATATTTGTAGAAAATATTGACTTTAGTGAATTTTGATCTTTTAGTGGGCTCTACATGAATTTAGCTACTAAATTATTTCAATGGAAAAATGTTTGGTGTCTGTAACAATTAAAGAATATTCATATTTTGAAGAATTTTCTATGGATTTTAAGAGAATTAATATATTGAAGGGCTCAAGTGGATGAAATTAAGGGATATAGCCGGTTGGATTTAGTGAGGGTTCAGTTAAGATGGGAATATATGTTTTTTAAGGAATATAGTCGGTTGGATGTTTAAAGGGGTATAAATATTTGGTGAATGATCGGTTAAGGTGGATATGTTTTGAATATTTAAATCGACAATTTTCTTAATGGTAAAATATCAATGTTTCAAGGGAAATAGTCAGTATTTAGCTATGAGTCAATAAAGGTTCCTGTGAAATTATATCGTTTTAGGTTTATTAGGTTGTAATGAATGTAATTGCACAGTAATTTAGATTTATGTTAAATTTAAAATTTACCTGGTTTTGACAATGAAATATTTGAAATCTTTAGAGATAATTGGGATAGATATCAAAGGTTATTGCTTTAAATTATTTTATTTTTATTTAACATGTTAAAGACGGGCATTCGTTATGGGGATAACCGTGACAAAACTTGAAAAATATTGACTTAAAAGAGTTGGACATCGACAACAACTAAAGAAAATTGAACTTTATTGATGGAAATTTATGATTTTAATTATATTTCCAGAAATTAAATCGGTTGAATATCAGTCAAGGATAAAATATGGTCATTTGAAGGAATATTGTTATCGGGTGGATAAATCTTTCAATGACATTTTGCTAAATTACCTAAGATTTGTTAAATATTATTTAAAATGACTAAAAAAAGAGAAAATTAACCAATATTCATAAATTGATCGCAGAAAATATCCATGTTTTGGTAAAGGTTACTCAAACATCTTAACTTTGACCATGTATTTCTCGCAAAGATATAACATGTGTGTATGTGACCTACATATTTTTCAAAAAATATTTCTAAGTTTTTGATTTGACTTACATATTTTTAACTTGACCTAATTATTTTTGAGTTGACCTACTTTTTTCTAAAAACATTTTTCAGTTTTTTGAGTGAACCTATATAAAAGATCTAAATTATTTTAAGAAAAAATAGTAAAATTCATAAAATTTGAGTTGACCTACATATTTTTAAAAAAATTTCTAAGTTTTTCAGCCTAATAATTTTATTGTTTCAAAATATATTAATTTGTTCCTTCAAAAATATTTACTTGTTAGTACAGGATAATAATAATAATAATAATAATAATAATAATAATAATAATAATAATAATAATAATAATAATAATAATAATAATAATAATAATAATAATAATAATAATATAATAATAATAACAATAATAATAATAATAATAAAATGATGATTTCTTGGTAGCAGCATTTATTATTTATAACAATAAAATGATAATTTAAGCCTTTTGATGCAAATAATGTATTTAATGAAAGAATTTTCGACTATAAGATAGTCCTGTCAATTGGCAAGGACTATCTTAAAGTCGAAAATTATTTCAATAAATACATTATTTGCAACAAAAGGCTTAAATTATCATTTTATTGTTTTAAATAATAATAATAATAATAATAATAATAATAATAATAATAATAATAATAATAATAATAATAATAATAATAATAATAATGAAAATAAATTTTAAATTAAAAATAAATATTAAAATGATTTAAAATCAATTAATAAATAATTTTAAAAAATCACTTCATAAAAACAAAAAAAGGTTTCTTAAATTAAAATTTTTTTAAAAGAGCCAAATTACAAAAAGTTGTAAACCAAACAATAGGGAATCCCGGTCTGTTTTAAAGGCTTTAGCAATTTGTAAAATTATGCTGGTCACGCATGTTTATTCCAATTCCCCTTCACGGAAAAATGAGAACAATAAAGGTACCAAGATATATAAATATGATTTTCATGAAAAATAAAATAATGTTTGCCTTATGTTCATTTTGTTATACATTTCCTTGCTGATCAATGTTAACGCAGTAGAGATTTACCGTGCGGTTAGCCCTTGCGGTTTTTATTATAGAAATGGAGGATAAAAGAGGCGCTTACCGAAGCAATTGCAATTTGTAAAATTATCCTGGTCACGCATGTATCTTTCATTTCCCATTCACGGAACAATGAGAACAATAAAGTTAATAACTTATATCAATATATTTTTCATGTGTTCCTCAGAACCTGGCAACGATTTGCAATTTATTGTGTTTGGATATTTTTATACTCCATTTAGGTACCACCCCCCACCCCTCCTTCTGTAATAGATTCAGTGAAGATTTTCGGAATCTGTATAACTTCCGAGCTTGCTACTACGGAATTTGTTTCTAACATTCGCTTGATGTAATGAGATATGTTTCACCAGCTTGTTCCTAAAAGTGAAATGTGAAAACCTTAGAACAAGTGGAAATTTGTCAAACATTTTATCAATAAAATTTGATATGATTCATTTTACCTTTCACACTGGCACTGATACTTTGTCCTCATATTGATATAATATATAAATGATATTAAACTAAGTATTGGCATGTATGACATTTAGCATAGCAAATATAAAAGGTAGAAGAAGTTCATAGGTGTACCTAAGATCAGAGGGGGTTTACCTGGTTTGTGGCCCCTATCATATAAATTATATGGATAAATAAAAATATAATGATAAAGATAAAAATGAAAAGGACGAGAGAATTACTATATTTATATATGTTTTTTTCTTGATTGAGGTTGTGCAAACATTTCACTATTGTTGAGTATTCAGTGGATATCGGTATCATTGTCTGACTCCTTTGTGTTCTTTTTGAAATTAAGTTAAACAACCCAACAAAAAAATCTTTATTCGAGATTCATACAATTACACTATGGTTACACTTTTTATTGATTCAGCCACACTTGATACAACCCTTTTTGCACTGCACTTTTCAATACTAAAGTAAATCTTATGTAAATCTTCCAACAGGAGATGTCCCTTTCTGGTACGCTCGATTTTAAATATTCAGTTGACACTAAGTTCAAAGTTTTCTTTGTTACTCTCGCTAAATATATATATATATATATATATATATATATATATATATATATATATATATATATATATATATATATATATATATATATATATATATATATATATATATATATATATATATATATATTTTAAAAGCTAAAATGGTTGCTACGATACTGTGCTTGAATAAATCCTTTTAAAAGCAACATGTTTTCTGTTGGTTGTAAAAATTAAATGATTTATTAGGATTTGAGAATCATGTTAATCAGTTTTTAATCATCATCTATTAATTCATGTAATATAAACATCTATTAATCTATCTTGTGATTTCATACAAGGAAACACATCAAGATCGAAAACAGAATAATTCATTGTATAGCTTTCTACGTGGAACTCTGCCCCATAGATATGGAATTTGTCAAATTATAAACAATTCTACTTTTTAACAAACAATCGTCAAAACTATCTTCCAAATTGTTGATCAAAATAATAATTTGTTTGATTTCAATGGAAAAAACAATTTCATTATGTTTACATTTGTGTCAAGTCTGACAAGTTAAGTTTTTTAAAGAAATTCCTGATATAAAAATGAATGACATTTTAGAAAAGTATGGAAATTGTGAACATGCTAAAGAAAGAATCTTTCTGATTCAAATGTTAATCATTTTATTTGTGAAGAAATGTTGCTCCCTATATAGGCTTGCCAGGTGTACGTTATTTTGGCTTACAAAATAAGAATGTACGTTATTTACGGAATTAGTGAAAACGTACCTAAAGGTACGTTTAATTGCTGATTATGTTTTGATTTGTTTTGTTTATAATATAAGTTTTGTCCAGTTCAACTTTAATGAAGCAGCGTTTTTGTATTCTTAAAGTATTATTTCTGGAATATTTGTTAAAAAAAGTATTTAAATGTAAATCTTCTTTTAATTTTATTTAAGATCTATATATGATGGAAAAAGAAATTGGTGTTTTGGAATTTGTGCCATAAAATTAAATATTTAATTTTTTTGATTTGTTTGTTATAAGATAATTTTTGTCCAGTTCAACTTTAATGAAGCAGCGTTTTTGTATTCTTAAAGTATTATTTCTAGAATATTTGTAAAAAATAAAGTATTTAAATATAAATCTACTTTTAATTTTGTTTAAGATTTATATATGATGGAAAAAGAAATGTGATACTGACAGCAGCGAATACAACACGGAAGATGAAAATTCAAAATATTAGTGGAAAATCAAAAAATAAAAGACAACGTCGTATAAATCATTTAACGATGAGTGGCCAAAATCTTATCAATGGCTGATCAGAGTAGCAGGAAAACCCAATGCTGCCAAATGTATTCACTGTCCACAGAATTTAAGCATTGCCGTATCTGAATTCGAGATGTGAAACAACACATGAAAACAATAAAACATATAACCAACTTAAAAGCAGCATCAAGTTCCAATAGCCTAACTTCATTTTTTTTCAGTCTCATCAACAATAACTTCATTGGGTTAAAAAATTAGCGCTGCAGAGGCTACCTTTGTATATCAACAAAATGTTTCACGTGGGCCGTTTTATCTGCTTTGCATCCTGCAAAAGATCATGTTGATTGAGTATCAAATTGCATTCCTTATGAAAATTAAATAAAATTCTGGAAGGATTTGAGCATCCAATAAACTTTGGGGATATTTCAAAATATTAAAAATGAAATAATTTATTAATAAATATTTATAAGTTTGTTGATGGAAAGAAGATAATACCAATACGGATAATACCACAGATCGGGCTCAGCCCCTACTGAGGGTGATAATACTGGGACAGAACCAATAAATTTATTATTAATTGAAGATGAAAAAGAAATTAATTCTCATTATGTTTGGATTAAAACATTTCAAAGTTTTATGATAAACAGACTTACTAATACAAAATCAAAACACAGTCATGCATGTCCTTTTTGTTTAACATTTACCTCAACCCTTAAAATGGAGAGAAAAACTTGGAAGGTTTTTCAGGTATAAAATCCAACTTTAATCCCTAATTGCATGATTTTTTTATTTATTTTGAATAAAAAAAAATAACTTTCCTTTGACTGAATATATATTGAAACTTGTGGCGGTCACTTTATGAACTAAATCCGTGTAACAGCTTTGTAGCTCACATGCAACATTATGAAATGGTTAGTTCTTATTTATTTTAGGCGATCTATACGTGAATTTCTGCTATATTGCAAATTTGCTACACAATGCTATTAATGGTTAAATAAAAGGCTGGAAGAGAGGGATGCTGAATTGTATTTAAAAAATTATGGGAAATTATGAAGACCTTTGGGTGTTTTATATGTAGATTTTGAATATATAAATTTTTCAAGAAAATCTTTCAAATGATTTTAACAAAGTTAATTTGCAAGAATTATATGATCAATCCAGTAAGGAATTTTACGCTAATCATGAATCTGATTCTGAATCCGAAATATAAATAATAATTAGTAAGAAAACTATTTTTATCATCTAAAAATTCCAGCTTTGCTAATTAACCATTTATGGACTGCAACAATTCAATCTGAATTTTCAATTTAATCCAATCCAAAGATTTCTTTATTGAAAATAATGTGTTTTGATATACAAGATTAATGTATATTGCACTATATATAGCATGACGTTTAGAGAAAACATTACATGAGCGAAATGATCATATTGCAAATTCAACAATTAGTCTACTAGTAAATGAGACATTCAAATATGATTCCTCACGTCCTTTATACTTAAGAAACTTGACTCCGTTATTATCAAGTCTAAGGACGAGAATAAGGAATTTGGATATAAAGAGTAGGTCTTCTTGAGACCAAAATGTTATAGTCTTAGGCTTTAAGGCTAGTATGAAAACGAAAGGAGTTAAATAATTCGGTACTGAAATTAATCATCAATCATATGCCAATTTTTACAACTTGAACCAGATATTTTCAGTACCACAATCGAGGATATTGTCCCGTAATCATCAACTATAAACATTTAAAAATATAAAAATCGCTTTGTCTAACAATGAGGATAAGCGATTATGGGTAGGGGAAATACCAGTCTTGTATTTGGGTATCATTTAGGAAACGATGAACTTGATGAATATGACAGTGATATAATGGAGCAAGAAATAGTCCGAGAAAATTGATTGGATGAAATATTTACTGACTGGATTATGTGATTTTGATTTTGATGATTTTTTTAGTATATTTTAAAAAATTTTGTTTTTCAATTTTCAATTTTAATTTATAAACTACCGCGCCAATGTCAGTGCTGATGATTTTTATTCTTTATATTTTGAATATATGTACATTCAAATGTTTTGTGGTGAAATTTTGATTTAAAAAACTAGAGTTTAGAAATTTTGTTTTAGGGTACTTATTGATTTGGGAATATTTTGTAATTATCTTGTAATTATCCTATAAATGTGATATACGTGTAGAAGTATTTTCATTAATTTTTCTACATGATTTTCCAAGTATTTTTTATAATCAAAATTTATTTCTAAAGTGGTGTTCCTTTATATTAAAGTACATATTTTAAAAAAATTTCTAAGTATTTTTTTAAAGTTTTTCTTCATTGTCCCACCATGTGTTGAAGAATATGATTTTATTTCTATAATATAAGATTTTCTATATTTGATAATATATGAATGTTGTTATATGATGGCATTTAATGCTGATGTTATTTACTGTCTCGTCGTGTCTTGAAGTAAAAGATTTTAGTTCTATTATATAAGACTGGTGCGAATATCAAAATATATAGCATTTGTTCTATTATGACTTGACTTATTTTAGATTAGAGACTTTGGAGTTCATTTCCATGGAAAATAAGCTCTTTTAATTATAAAAACTCCATATATTTTCGTGACCTGGATAAAATTTTGAGTCGACCTATATAGTTTCCAGGGTAAGATGCTACCATCTACTCACTAAATATAGCACATCTTATTACTTTATCACCTTTTGGGAATTAAAGCATCGCAAAAACTAGAACTTATGAACATCCATGAAGAGTACACCTTAAGTACGCCTATGAACTACGTATACTTTTGATCCTTTTATGCGATATTTCATACATGTCAATACTTTGTGTGTTTTAATATCATTTATATATCATATCAATATGGGGCAAAGTGTCAGTGCCAGCGTAAAAGGTAAAATGAATCATTGCAAATTTCATTGATAAAATGTTTGACAAATTTCAATTTGTTCAAATGTTTTCACATGTTTCATTTTAAGGTACAAGCTGGTGAAACGTATCTCATTACATCAGTGCAAATATTCCTTTTAATAAGGAAATCAGGTAAAAAATCATAATTTGAGGTTATGCAGATTCCGAATAACTTCAGCAAATCCTTAACAGAGGAACTAGCTTCCTGAATAGAAATTTACACACACGATAAAATGCCAATCGTTCGTAGTTGCTAAATCTATCAGATCTTGTTACATCGAAATTGTTCATTACATGATCCACTATAATCACCATGCCTCTGCTTTTGTCATAATCTCTGTAATTATCAACGCTGACATAGCACCCCGCATTTGTGCAAGACCCGTTTGTGAAATATCTCAAGGTATTCTTTAGTAGTTGAGTATACGGTTCATTCGCTTCATATATCTTTGACATATAAGACGGATAGGCCAGTAAGTTTCTGGATTTGTATTTGCCCAGCACCAAGTATGGCTTGTTTATTCGACTCAATAATAACTGGAATGGCCTTGCAGCTTGATTCATTATACCGAACACCGAAGATGTTCCAAGGTTAAACCGCTTAGGTTATATTTTGAAGTATCCGGATAGCTGATCGTCCTTGAATTCCCTTCAAACTGTACAAAATAAAAAATATTAATAAAAATCCCTAAAAACGTACCAGATTGTTGTATCTATCATTGATAAAGGCGGACACATTTGGGCAAGCCGTGTTGGATTGGCACACTTCATTGAACGCGTACAAATAGCAATTCGACGAATTCGGTGCGATGTAGAACAATTTACAATTTAGTTCGCTGCATTTTATAGCACACTTGCGATATGCGAAGTTGTTGAAATGTTAGTCCATGCTGTTGAAAACGCAAGAGCTAACCGCGCGGTAAATCTCTCCTGCGTTAACATTAATCAGCAAGGAAATGTATAACAAAATCAACATAAGGCAAATATTATTTCATTTTTCATGAAAATCATATTTATATACCTTGCTGCCTTTATTGTTACATGAAGGGGAAATGGCATAAACATGCGTGACCAGCATAATTTTACAAATTCCGAAATCATTTAAAACAGGATTTATTAAACCGAGATTCCTTATTGTTTGGTTAACTTTTTTTATTTTGGTTCGTTTTAATAATTTTAAATAAGGAAATTCTTTTCTGTTTTAATGAAATGATTTTTTTAAATGATTTTTTTAAATAAAATAAATTGATGTTAATATTTATTTTTTATTTAAAATTTATTTTTATAATAATTATTATGATTTGGCTAAATGTCAATCTGAAACTCACAACAGTCAGAAAATATTTTTCTTTCGAAATTTTGTTCCTAGAAATAAATTCACAGAAAAAGCCTAAAATTAATTATCAATGAAAATTCCTGAGTATTATTTCTCATTAGAAAATATTGAAATTTATTTTTAATTGAAAAATCGCAGGTAATTTTTATAAAAATCCTAAAATTTTAAATTGAAAAATTCTAAATATTTTTTCANAAATTGCTTCTCAAAGTCTGGAAATCGTTCTATTGGTGTTTCGATGAGCATGCCAAATACTTTTTGAGGTACGAGTCCCCCACATAAATTTGACATTTTTACCTCCTAGTTGGGTGAGTGGGAAGGCTAATGCTGAGAAATTCCATATGGACTTCCTGTAATATCCCATTAAACCCAAAAACCCCTTTCATGTGTTTTACTGTCTTCTCTGGATTTTTGCTGGATAGTTCAACTCGGTGTCAGCACTGCAGCTCTTTGCTTTTGCCGCTATTAACATACCTTTTGGGTTCAATAGTAGTG
Source organism: Schmidtea polychroa (assembly GCA_959609185.1). Lineage (NCBI taxonomy): Eukaryota > Metazoa > Platyhelminthes > Tricladida > Dugesiidae > Schmidtea > Schmidtea polychroa. The sequence goes on from CAUHTR010002122.1 coordinate 15,815, forward strand.
CGTGAGAAATTGTTATTTAATTTTTATGATTCTTTGAAGAAAATAATTATGAAAATATTGAAAATCATGAAAATGTTGAAAATAATCATGAAATTGATTATGTGGAAATTAAGTTTTATGAATATTTAAGTTAAACATTTAAAGGATAGTCGGAATCTATGTACAAAATTCCTGGGACCTTAAAAATATTTTGACTTATTTAACAATGACTGGATTTTGCAATTGAAAAAATTATATAGACAAAAGAGAGACCACATCACTATTATGTGAAAAATACCATGTGGCCCACTGCCGCACAGGCTTCTTTAGCGTAGGTCGGATTTAGTGTACAAAAATTATTGAGACCAAAATGCCCCCTCACTAATATGAAAATATGCGATGTATTTTGAAATCTTCCATCTGTAGCAGTCTTATTTTCGATTTACAGTGGCAATAAAAATAGGGAGATACTGGATGATGGTGCTGCAGATAGACACTAACACCCTACTCACATTTAGAAATTATTGTTTTCTATTCCATATAGTAAAAATTTTATATTAAACTTTTTATATCCTCCGCCCAGGACCCTTTAGATATGTGTCATGTACATAGTAATATTGGCACCGAAACTCAACTCGCATCCATCCACTGTATACACTAGCAACATGGTTTACGGTTATGAGTATACAAGGGGTTATTTGTAATAAGGCATGTGGGCACCTTGAGTCTGGATCACCTTCTCCACTACCATAGACATACATCCGATTCACCTCGAGTGACCAACAAAAGTAACGCTACAAATATTATACGTGGTTATTTTATCACATTTAGAAATTAACAAACAAGTAATCGTTCAGTCCACACAAAAAAAGATGCATATCAAAAAGGCTGAGTAGAAATAAAATCTATTGAAAATGAAAATGTTGTCATAATATTCATCAACAAAATAAACATTGAACTGGGTAAAATTGTTGCATAGAACGGCTTGAATATTTATTTTGTTTCTCATCATTTCTCACCTAATGTTTACAAATGAGAATCAAATCTCAAAGATTGGGGATCACAACGAACGCGACTTACTGGAAAATTATTAACATTTATAACGGATATAAAATGGAATAAATATACGTAAAATCTGATCGATCAAGGCACAATTTCGTTTTTCTTCGGTTTTGAATTTTTTCTAAAAATAATCCCAATAAAAATCCGTGGCGATATCGAGAGAATAAAGTTTATTGATAAAAATAAAAGTCGTAGCCATGCCGTACTATTGCAAGTGCAATCGCATTGGGCCCCAAAAATATTAAACACATTATCAAAAACATATATCACGAATTGAAAAAGAACAAATCCAGTTGAAAATGCAAAAGCCAAAACAATTGATTACAATGATATAATTGATGATTTTGCCAGCAACACCTAGAAAAATTGATTTATAATTTTTTTTGTATTATTAAAATCAATAAATTTTGTATTGTCTGCACAGGGCTTCCAAAGGTTTCAGTACGGCGCTGAGTCATATATTTTGGATTATATTTTGATGAGACATTGCGAATACCAAATAAAATGTGCTAAGGAAATTTATTTGGATTTTAATTTGAATGGATTGAGTTTTTTTTAAAAATTGGTACAAACCGAAAACTTCTTCATATGACCTAGAATTAGATTGAGCCAATGAAATTTGTGTGTGTGTGTGTGTAATTGTGCGTTGACATGAGAATGTACAAGTGAACCACTTGATTATTGTTTCCTTAGCAACGGCATCCAATGACACTAGCAAATGGAATTTGAAACAATTTAGTAATTCCCAAAATAGTTTGACAAATAATTTATGGAATCAACAAAAGTGATCGAATGGGGAATCATTTTATTGATTGAGAATCACAATTGATGTTGGATATAAAAATCCGTCGGAATTCCTTGATAACGATGATAAAACGCTTCCTACAAATTAAAGATCCTGAAAATATAACTCTAATTGATTTGGGCCAACAAAAACCTTTGTACATTCATATTGCTATTTTAAAAGAGTTGTCAGATGTCTTGTTCCCACTGGAAATTAAGCGACGCTTCTGACTACTGAGGGCGTTTACAAATTCGTTTTCGAAAAGTTAAAAGAATGTGGAACGGATCTTTCATAAAAATTATTGAAACAGATAAAAATAATTCAAATGACTCAGTTAATATTCTTAGAAACAAGCGATATTCCACATTCCAATAAATATTTTGATGATGACTCTGAGGAAATCTCCGAAGAAATTACTATTGAAAGTGAATATGAAGAAAGTCTAGGTAGTGAATTGTATGAAATCACCACTGCACAAAAAACATGGGAATGCGATTGCTTCGCATTGGGCCCCAAAATATTAAATACATTATCACAAACATATCTAGAATTGAAAGAAAAGAACAAATCCAGTTGAAAATGCAAAAGCCAAAGCAATTGATTATTGAAATGGTCGAGAAACCAGCAAATATGGAAAAACACAAAGTATTAATTAATTAATTAATTGGCTAATGGAAAACAGGAACTAATAGGAAATCCGAGCCAATGGAGAACTCCAACGATGAAGAAAACCCGAGCGCCGCAATTAGGCAGAATAAACAAACTCAAAATTTAGAAGGCAATTAATTAAACAGTCTGATAAACGAGGATTAACAAAAAAAGGGGAATTACTAAAAGGGTAAACAGAAATAACTAATTAGAGAACGATAACTAAGGAAGTCAAAACCAATTAAGTCAAAAACTGAGCAATTACAACGATTATGGAAGTTTAATTTTTATTTCCTAGCTTCTTTTGACCAACTCTTTCCGTTTCTATTCGATTTATTTCTTTTCCACTTTCTACGTATCTCCTAGTTCTATATTTTCTTTTCCCCAAAACTTCCTTATTCGTCATTTCCTTTTCCTACACTCGTTTTCTATGAATTCTTAGCTGAGGCTAAATGCCGATGATTTTGAATTTCAACTTTGCTTTTATACTAGAATAATCACTTTGATTAATTGGATTTTGACTGGATTACTCCTATCTGACAATGGTTTGAAAAGCGGTTCCTGGAACGTTGTTTGAACCATATCGTGATTAATTGCCTCCTTTTGTTAATCCTTCGTAGTAGCCCTAAACTTTGTTTGTCTCCATTAATCATGCTGTCATGATAATGGCCTTCCAAGATTCTCATTTTATTTACTTTCCATGTTAATCAAGCTCGCGTTTCCTTCATTTCTCGGGTTCTCCATTGGCTCGGGATTCCTTTTAGTTCTGGTTTTCTTTATGACAATTAATTAATTAATGATTTTCTGTTTTAACACATTTGAATGCTTTTCGAGATCTTTCTAGCCATTTTCAGATAAATCCCTAATGATCATCTTGTTGACCATTAGCTTATCTATACCTGTCCGGTTTTCCGATTAAATTTCGATAAATCTACAATTTATTGATTTTTTCGGATTTCCAAATTTTTACCTTTCGTAACTGCTTTTGCCATTTCCTAATACTGTTTCCATCATACTTTCCTTCCCTATCAATTCTGGGCATGACCACGTTTAATTTGCCGTTTCATTCAAACTACATTTTATTTAAATTTATTTTAATTTACAGACCTCAATAAAGACATCTTATTTTTTTTATTAATCCGGATAATTTATTTTCTATGTATTCGATACCCGGATAACGAAATAGATTGGATATTTAGAATGATATAATTGATGATTTTGCCAGCAAGAGCTAGAAAAATTGCTGACTTCATTAACGGCACTACTGGAGGTATAATTGCTAAATGAAAAGGAAAAATGTAATGAGAAGTGGTATTGAAATGATGATAAGAAAACGGATAAGAGTAGAGAAACTCCAGAAACCTCTTTAAAATTCAAACAAATAAAGAAAATTTACAAAATTCCAGAAATTCGAAAAACTAAAATAATAATCAATCTTTTATACAACTCACAAAATTTACCTTCCATACAACCCGATAAAAAATGACACTGATCGCATCTGTGTGCGCATACAAACACAAACACCATCTCCGAATACAACGTGCACACAGACGCGAATTAACCTCATAATTCATCATCCTTCCCCCTTGACACCTTAATGTCAATCTCAAATCCCCATTAGCTTCTCCTTCTTCTTTTATAATCAAACATAATTTGGAGATGCATCTTAAATATCTCCTTTCCTTCACATTTTATTCTCATCACGCGTAGTTTTCCGTCTTCTTTAGGTATCACTTCGATTGCCCTCCCCATTGGCCACTTTCCATACTCGTTCTTTTGGTCTAAAACCCACACTGTTGACCCTGTCTGAACATCATCTTCTATCTTATTCCATTTTGCCCTTTGCCTCCAGCACAGAACCAATTCTTTCATCCATCCGCGCCAAAAGTGTTCGATTAACTCCTGAATTCGTTTCCACCGAAACATCGTACTTGACATTTTCTTCACTTCTATATTTTCCACAGCTTCTCCTTTCCAACCGGCAATTAATAAATGATTTGATGTTAGCACAGCGTCTTCCTTACTGTTTGAAAAAGATGGTGAAATTAAAGATAATTTCTTCTCGAATAGGGCAGAGGCTTTTTCAGATAGTTTTCTAAGTGAGGGGGTACACAAATTAAATAATAAAATAGAAAAATTCACATATTTGGGTAGTGGATGGCGGGTTGTTAAAATCAAAGAAATAGATTTTATATTAACAAAATTTACACATATGAATAGGCTAGCTGGACATAGTTACATCCCCACCCCATCAGCTTTAAATTCTAAAAATGCAATAGTAAACGTTAAAAACACTGATGATATGTGCTTTATATATAGTATTTTAGCACTTTTAAAACGTAATATTATACATAGTCATAGGTACCGTGTTAGTTCCTATGAAAATTATCTTGACGAGTTAAATTTTGACCCCATTTCCGACTGTCCAATGAAACTATGTGATATTCCTAAATTCGAGATGAAAAATAAGGATTTAAATTTAGCAATAAATGTTTTAACTTATAGAACGACCCCTGCTAAGCCTTTTGAAAATATAGTTGACGATAATTATATTCCACATCATCCTCATTTGGATATAATTCACCGATCTAAGGTTATAGGTGGTGAACCCTTATACTTACTTTTATTGGAAGATGGTGATAATTTTCATTACACCGCAGTTTTTAATTTGCAAAGACTAATGAATTGTCGTTCTAACAATGAATGCGGCGTTAAACTTCAAGTGAACTGGTGCCCCCATTGTCTTAACGGATTTAGACATAAAAATGCATTTGATATTCATGTTGCACTTTGCAGTAAGAACCAGATAGGTACTACATTATACACGCTACCTAAAGAGAAAAATTTAATTTTTCAAAATTATGCGAAAACCATAACCCCGCCATTCGTGATATATGCAGACTTTGAATCAATTTTACCGGGGGATATAATACACCATCAAAAGCATTTGCCAATAACAGCAGGTTTATTATTAATAAATAATTATAATAACTCTAAATTTTATTATGAGTTTGTTGGGGATGATTGCATCCTATCTTTCTTGCGTAAGGTGGAGGAAATTGCTATGACAATTGTCCTGCCATATTACGAAATTAATGGGAGAAAGCCCATGCAAACCTTATCTTTCGCTGAAGAGCGGGCCTTTCGTGATTCCAGAACCTGCTACCTTTGTAAAAAATTCATTAGAAATAGAGTTAGGGATCATTGTCACTTTTCAGGTAAGTATCTTGGTGCTGCCTGTAGGAAATGTAATGTTTCTCGACGAATTCAGAAACAGTTACCTGTGGTTTTTCACAATTTGAGGGGGTATGATCTCCATCATATTTTGAAGTACGGTCTCATTAATTTTCCTTCTTGGGAATTAAATATTATTCCGACCACTACTGAGAAATTCATCTCTCTTATCGCGTACATTAACAAATTGTCTGTTCGTTTTATTGACAGCATGCAGTTTGTTAATTCGTCTTTAGCAAAAGCGGTTAAGACTCTTTCCGATCTGCCTTTAACTTCTTCTGTTTTCGATGGCGCAATTGTTCGAGCCAAAGGTATCTTTCCTTATGACTTTGCCACATCTCTTGAGGTTCTGGAATCGACTCTTGAATTGCCTCCTATCTGGGATTCGGTGTCTAATGATGAATATGCATTAGCCCAAGTTATTTGGACTCAGCAAAACTGCAATAACATGTTAGATTACATGTTAACTTACCTTAAATTAGACGTGTTTCTCCTCGCAGACTATTTTCAACAATTCCGTGAAAAGGCCATTGCATATAATGGTCTTGAGCCTCTTAATTTCTATGGCATTCCCGGTATGTCATGGGCCTCTGCGCTTATGACATTAACGGAACCCATTGAACTTTTGCAGGACATGGAAATGTTTAATTTCTATGAAGGAGGGATACGGGGTGGGTTAACATTTGTTAACAAACATTATGTTGCAAGTTCTGAAGACACAGAACTCTTGTATATTGATATTAATAACTTGTATGGTTGGGCCTTAAGCCAAAATCTGCCTTATGCTGACTTTGTTTGGGTGTATGAGGATCTTGATTCTGTCTTGAATGAATGTATGAATGCTGATATCGATAACTTTCCATATGGTTATACTATGGAGGTAGATATCGATATCCCTGATTGTTTGCATGATTTTCTGAATGATTTTCCTCTTGCTCCAGAAAAGATGTGCCCGCCAAATTCTAAAGTTGAGAAGCTGATGCTCACGCATTGGCCGAAGAAGAACCATGTTCTTCATTGGCGACTTCTCAAGTTGTATATAGAATTGGGGGCTATTATTAAAAATGTACATAGAGCAATCAAATTTAAGCATGCACCCATTTTTAAATCTTACATAGACAAAAACACTAATTTGAGAGCCAATTCTACATGTGAGCTGCATAGAGATCTATACAAATTATTTAATAATAGTCTGTATGGGAAATCCGTAGAAAACCTTAAAAAACGGATGAATTTGAGGCTATGCAATTCATCTGAAAAGATGATTGTATATGCTTCAAAGCCGACTTTCAAGAAATCTATCAAAATTGATGATGACTTGATTGCTGCACATCTCAATAAGGATTCTATATGTTTAGACAGGCCTAGTTACATTGGCCAAACGGTGCTAGACCTGTCTAAACTGAGGATGTACCAGTTACAGTATATAGAATTGGCTAAATATAGAAATGAATTTAAATGTGAGATAAATATCGTTGCCGGCGATACTGACTCCTTTTTTCTTGAGGTTAGGAACTGTAAGCTTGACACTCTTTTGCCGGCAATGATTCGTGACAATCTTTTAGACACTTCCAACTATGACCCTGCACATCCCTTATACTCTAGAAACCTTGATTCGGTGATAGGTAAATTTAAAGATGAAAGTAAAGGTCTAGGGTATAAGGAATGGGTTTTCTTAAGACCCAAGTGCTATAGTTTGTTAGGAGCTAAAGATCATTTAAAAGCAAAAGGAGTCAGGTTAATAGGTACAGAAATTAGGCACGATTCATATTTAGAATGCTACAATAACAACGTAGTATTTTCTGTGCCACAAAGTAGGATAGGGACGCGGAACCATCAATTGTACACATTTAAAAACAATAAAATCGCGTTGTCAAACAACGACGACAAGCGGTTTTGGGTGGGGAAAAATTCCAGTCTCGCATTTGGTCATTATTTAGCACTAGATGATATAAATGATGATCAAATATTTGAAGAAATTGGGCCACTATTTGGAGGATTAAGTCCAGATTTTGTTTCTGGTGATGAGGAAGTGGGTCCACTTTTCAATGGTTTAAGTCCAGATTTCGATTCTGGTGATGATCCTAATGATGAAATAGATATAGATGATATTTTATTGTCAGACTAAACTGTGATAAATGTTAATATATCTTTAATAAAACGTTTCTTCTACATTGTTGTATTATCTAAAATTTTTATTGAAAACTCGTTATAGTTTTCACATTTCTTACATTTGTTAAACACTTGTATAAATATATTTATTAATATTGATAAAGTTTTTATAAATCATGTTTAACTATTTAGTAGAAATTTTTATTTGAAATGTATGTTGTAGTGAGCACACCACTACATATATGAGTTGAGTGTATATTTAAAGTATAATATTTAGAATTTAGAAAGTTTTGTCTTGAATATTTTTTACCAGTACCATTGTGAACAGTACCCATGTGACTTGTTGAGCGTGAGTAGTACACTTTTGACCATTACCCATATGAGCAATACCCATAGGGGGACAGAATATTTTATCGGATAGATTATATAATAATAATAATAATAATAATAATAATAATAATAAATGACCTTGAAAAATTAAATGACCTTGAAAAATAAATGACCTTGAAAATAAAATGACCTTGAAAATAAAATGATTACTTAATTAAAACAAAAAATTAAATTTAAAAAATGACCTTGACCTTGATGAGTCATCACGATGAGTCACATGACCTTGGGAATGATTTTGATGAGTCACGCGACCTTGAGAATGACCTTGATGAGTCATGGCCTTTGTTTAAATGACCTTGAAAAATGGTCTCGGGTAAACGTTAATAACTTTGTGAATTTTGATGATGATGATACCTGCAATAGTTCATTCGAAAGGTCTTGCACCAAGCTTTAAAATGAACTATCGTTGAATAATTATGGTTGTCGGGAACGATAACTTTTGGGATGGAAAAAAGTATGAGCTCGCCCGGCCAATTAATAATATTTTGAATAATAATAATAATTTAACGTTGAAAAGATGGCGGTCATCAATTGTTAATAACTTTGTCAATATTAATGATGATGATACCTTCTATGGATCAATCGAAAGGTCTTGGACTGAGCTTTAAGATGAGGTATCGTCCAATAAAATCCGTTGGCGGGAACATTAATTTTTGGGATGAAAAAAAGTGTGAGCCCGCCAGATCACTTAATTAAAACAAAAAATTAAATTAAAAAAAAATATATAAATGACCTTGACCTTTTATTTAAAAAAATAAATTTTTCCCGGGGGGGTATATGTGGCCGGGGGAGNTTTAATTAATTAGATTTAATTAAAGTAAATTATTTCATTTTATAATTTATAAACAATAAATATAAATAATATACATAAACAAAATTTTATTTCAATGATAAAAAATGCTTAAAATATCAATTAAAAGTAAATAAATAATTAAAGAACTTTTAAGATTTGTAAAAATATTTTAAATAAAATTAATTAATAAAAAAAAATATTTATAAAAAGTTGAAGTTTTAGCCTTGATATAATAATGCATTGGAGCTATCTTTGCTTTTGCCGCTATTAACATATCTTTTGGGTTTAATAGTAGTGCCGGCCCGGAGATATATAGCTGGTCCATATGAAGCATGAGACAATAAATGTAATTTCCGATCAACTTCTGATAATTTATTAATTACTATTATGAATTGATTAAAGATTCTCTCCACTATGCTCAATATCTCCTCTTTTTGATAAATATTATTCCTCCACATATTTACATGAAAATTCATCGTCTTCAGAGTATTATTTCATACCTAAGATCTTGATGGTTATCGCCATTTCCTTTTCATTATGTATTTTTAGTAAGTTACAATGAGGAGCCGGGAACTAAGACATATGACTCATACCCCTAGCACATGAGAAATTGTTATTTAATTTTTATGATTCTTTGAAGAAAATAATCATGAAAATATTGAAAATCATGAAAATGTTGAAAATAATCACGAAATTGATTATGTGGAAATTAAGTTTTATGAATATTTAAGTAAATAATATAGAAACTTCGAAAATAAAATAATAATAAGAACTTCGAAAATAACTTTGAAAATAATATTTTGAAAATAATATTACCTTGAAGCTGAAATAAGAATTTTGAAGAAAATTATCATGAAAGTGTTAAAACTTATGAAAAAATTGAAAATGATGAAAATATTGAAAATGATCATGAATTTCATGAAGAAATTAAGTTTTATGAATATTTAAGTTAAACTTTTTAACGATAGTCGGAATCTATGTACAAAATTCCGGGGACCTTAAAAATATATTGACTTATTTAACAATGACTGGATTTTGCAATTAAAAAATTATATAGACCTTATACCTTGGGGTTTTTAGCAACAGTCGGATTTTGTGTAGAAAATCCGTTGGACAAAAGAGAGACCACATCACTATTATGTGAAAAATACCATGTGGTCCACTGCCGCACAGGCTTCTTTGGCGTACGTCGGATTTAGTGTACAAAAATTATTGAGACCAAAATGCCCCCTCACTAGTATGAAAATATGTGATGTATTTTGAAATCTTCCATCTGTAGCAGTCTTATTTTCGATTTACAGTGGCAATAAAAATAGGGAGATACTGGATGATGGTGCTGCAGATAGACACTAACACCCTACTCACATTTAGAAATTATTGTTTTCTATTCCATATAGTAAAAATTTTATATTAAACTTTTTATATCCTCCGCCCAGGACCCTTTAGATATGTGTCATGTACATAGTAATATTGGCACCGAAACTCAACTCGCATCCATCCACTGTATACACTAGCAACATGGTTTACGGTTATGAGTATACAAGGGGTTATTTGTAATAAGGCATGTGGGCACCTTGAGTCTGGATCACCTTCTCCACTACCATAGACATACATCCGATTCACCTCGAGTGACCAACAAAAGTAACGCTACAAATATTATACGTGGTTATTTTATCACATTTAGAAATTAACAAACAAGTAATCGTTCAGTCCACACAAAAAAAGATGCATATCAAAAAGGCTGAGTAGAAATAAAATCTATTGAAAATGAAAATTTTGTCATAATATTCATCAACAAAATAAACATTGAACTGGGTAAAATTGTTGCATAGAACGGCTTGAATATTTATTTTGTTTCTCATCATTTCTCACCTAATGTTTACAAATGAGAATCAAATCTCAAAGATTGGGGATCACAACGAACGCGACTTACTGGAAAATTATTAACATTTATAACGGATATAAAATGGAATAAATATACGTAAAATCTGATCGATCAAGGCACAATTTCGTTTTTCTTCGGTTTTGAATTTTTTCTAAAAATAATCCCAATAAAAATCCGTGGCGATATCGAGAGAATAAAGTTTATTGATAAAAATAAAAGTCGTAGCCGTGCCGTACTATTGCAAGTGCAATCGCATTGGGCCCCAAAAATATTAAACACATTATCAAAAACATATATCACGAATTGAAAAAGAACAAATCCAGTTGAAAATGCAAAAGCCAAAACAATTGATTACAATGATATAATTGATGATTTTGCCAGCAACACCTAGAAAAATTGATTTATAATTTTTTTTGTATTATTAAAATCAATAAATTTTGTATTGTCTGCACAGGGCTTCCAAAGGTTTCAGTACGGCGCTGAGTCATATATTTTGGATTATATTTTGATGAGACATTGCGAATACTAAATAAAATGTGCTAAGGAAATTTATTTGGATTTTAATTTGAATGGATTGAGTTTTTTTTAAAAATTGGTACAAACCGAAAACTTCTTCATATGACCTAGAATTAGATTGAGCCAATGAAATTTGTGTGTGTGTGTGTAATTGTGCGTTGACATGAGAATGTACAAGTGAACCACTTTATTATTGTTTCCTTAGCAACGGCAATAAAACGTCACTACAAAAAAACTTGAGATTGCTTCAATTACTGATGTTGATAATTAGAATGAAAAAAGTTCCACATTCGTGAAAAAAGATTTCATTTATGGAAATAATTATAAAAAAAAGACAAACAATTTAAATATTCAATATCGCGCATTATTAACAATAAAACCTACATCGACTGCAACGGATCCCGTATTTTCTATTGCTGGTCTTACCAGGACAAAAATTAGAACTCGACTCAATTTAATGCAATAATTTTTCTAAAATATGCATTTTCATAAATGAATCAATAACTTCAATAATTTAATTAAATTTATCAATAATTCTATTTTTTAATTATTATTTTATGATTTGTTACTATTTTTGTTATTTTCTGACTATTGATAAAAATGAATTACTAAAGATAAACGAAAAATATACATAAATGAATTAAATATTCAAAATAAAAAATTTGTTATCCAGATAATTTATTTTCTATGTATTTCTTTTATAATTAATTATAAAATCAGTAAAATTTTGTAATGGTTACAGCACGACGGTGAGCCGTAGATTTTGGAGTTTATTGATGAGATATTGCGAATACCAAATGAAATTTATTTGGATTTTAATTTGTATGGAATAATTTTTTGTTATTTTTTGAAAATCGATACAAACCGAGACTCCTTCATATGTCGTAGAATTAGAATGAGCCAATCAAATTGCATAGTGAAATTATATATATATTTGAAATATATATATTTGTGTGTGTGTTGATTGTGCGTTGACATTAGAATATAAGAGTTACTTCATTATTATTTCCTTAGCAAGGGTATCCAATGGTGAGCAATGACACGGGGAAAAGGAATTTGAAACAATCCCAAAAATAGTCGGACCAATATTGACAGGCAACCCCTAGCAACAGCGGGAAACAGCAGAAAGGTAACTATGGAACAAATCGGGAGGGCAGATGGCGAAACCCGTCAGAATTTCGTCTCACGTGGAATCTATAAAGCAATTCCGTCAAATTCACCTTCAAATCAAGCCTGGAGCGGCCCGGAAAAACCGTTGCCATGCGCGTGAAATCCGTCCCGGTAACCAGGAGGGCCTTATAGAAATTCTCTAGCTCCGCTTGGGTCCACCGTTTGCTGGGGAAATCTTTTTTCCTAAAGCTTCTCGAGTTCGACTGGACGATGCCGAATGAATTCCTGCCAATTTCCTCCCGATCGATTGCAATCTCAATATCGATTTGATCGCTGAGATTCAGTCGAAATTCATTGTGGGATTTCTCACTTGTCGCAGGAGAATTCGATTGGAATCTGTGATGCAGTCGCGACCTGAATCAGGGAATAGATAAGAAGGAGATATTTGATTGAGATAATCACTTAGGAGCTGGGAAGCTGGGATTTATGTTGACCAAATCTTTCAGTTTCAAATGCTTCGTGTCGGAATTGTCATTTTTATTTAGCGTTTTGTGCCGTTTTAGTACGAAGGTTTTATCTTTATTCCGGTAAGTTTTATGCTCTTGATTGGAAGGCGATTTGCAATCAATATTCGAGCTTTCTGATTCATGATTATTCATTTTTATATCCACTGAAAGGTTATTTCCAACCGTTTCGTCTTCATTGGTGAATTGCTTGAAATTTTCGGGTTTGATTTCATCATATTCAGATTTAATTTTGTGTAAAATATAACATTTGGCATCAAAATCAGATTTATGGTTTTCATTAGTTTTTTCGGACTTAACTTGGATATTAAAATTATCATTTAGAACTTTTTCTGATTTTAAAATTAAAGACTCATCTGAGACATATTTGCTTATTCTTGTACTGTCACTGATAGGATTATGACAAGTTTTTAATTTTTGTGAATTATTTTTGTTTTTCTAAAATTTCATAATATATCTATTTTACCAAAATTATTAAATATCACTTTAACATTCATAAATAAAGTTTTTCAATTAATAAGTTAAAAATTGAAATTATAATCTAGCTATTATTAAAACAATTTAGAATTTTTCCAAAAATTTAACAGATTTTCAATATAACTTTTTGCGTAATACTCTTTATATTATGATTAAAATTTTATTTTTGAAAATATATAAAAAAGTATTTTAAAAAATTATTAAGATAGTTAGATATCTGTTTGTTTAAATAATTTAGAATTGGCAGATTTTGTGAATTAATTAAAACTTGTTATTATAAATTCTTTGATTAAATATATATTGTTAGTTTGAAGATTTTTGCTGCAAATTTAAAGATGGATCTAAAGATGGATTTAACTGGCGACCACGCCGAAAATCAAAATATCAACGCCATTTCAAAATCGACAAAATCGCTAATGGAATGCCTACCGAAATCATGCCAAGACATGCTCACACTGAACATCAGACGATATGATGGAAGAGGTTTAAAAGAAGCCGAAGAATGGATCAGAGATATAGAAGAATGGTTGCTGACAAATGGACAGCGATTGACAAGCACTTTCGATGTGTTATTATTGGCAGAAGCAAAGACATTGTGGGGAAACGTCAGAGAAACAGAAACAACAGATGTAAAAGCCAAAGCGTGGTTCTTAAATACGTTCACAATTACAAAATCAATAACTGACAAAATCAGAGAATTGGCAGCTATGGAACAGGAAGATGATGAAAGGTTTGCAGCTTTTGAGATACGGCTAAGGAAAGCTTTAGCTGAAGTTATAAATTCAGGACAATCTGAAGAAGATATTGTTCAAGATCTCATCGCAAATAAAGCACGCGATGCGACATTGAGAGAGATACTATTGACGAAACCAGAAACAAAAATTGAAGAAACTAGATCATTGGCGAAAATTTTTGAAAGTAACAAAAATGGAAACCATAAAACAGAATTTATTAAAGCAATCGGTCAAAGAACATACGCTAGCGTGACTGAGGGAGGGAAGATGAGAATTCAAAAGAATACCCAAGATCCCATGCATACATCATCACAAAGAAGACTACCAGAAGACCAATTTAGTCACCACAGATCAAGAAGAGACGAACATCCTATATGCGGACCAATACAATACGAAGGAAATAACCATGGTCGTCGAGAACAATCTCCAAGAGAACAATTCTTGAGAAATGCGAGAATCCCGAATAGCTCAGAAAGGAAGCTGCCAGCAATATCCATGAAGAATATTGCAAGGAGGCTGTACAATGAAAGTAGGGGACTACCACAAGCATCGGTCCCAAAATTAACGGTAGGTGATTGTTTTTGCTGTGGCGAAAGGGGACATAGAAGGTATGAGTGTCCACTGGGAAATAAATGCCTGATATGTGGCAAGGAAGGACACGGGTTCCGAGATTGTTTTTCGTTACGGAAAGATGTTCCACAACGATATCAAAGAATAGCGTGCATAGAAGAAGAAGATTCAAAATCTGAAACAAGAGATTACACCGAGAACAGCCAGGATTTCAGAATGGATCACAGCAATATGGAAGATAGATACAATGTCCCTGAGAAATATACTATATTGAGAGAAGACGGAAAAAACATCAGCGACTCCATGGGTTTCATTTCGTCGGTGGAGTCAAGACAATAAATTGTGAAATAGGAAATGAACGACGAAGAGACGAGGCAGAAGAAGAGATGTACCAGACGAAAGATGGAAGAAATTGGAGTAAAATAATGTTGAATAATGCCGAAACAGAGATGTTATGGGATTCTTGAGCATCAGTAACAGTTATGAGCAAGAATTTGTGGGAGAAAATAGGCAAACCAGAACTTAAACGTAGTATGATATTATTGTGCGGAGTTTTTTTCAACTGGAGGTGAAGAAGCAATGGGATACATGACTATACCGGCCACGTGGAATCAGAAGACCAAAATGATCACAGTAGTAGTGGTAAAAGAGATCAAACCCGAATTCATAGGGGGCATTGATACAATGAAAGAGTTTGGAGTAAAGTTAATGAAAATCAATAATATAGAAACGTCATTGATAAACAAAATTTACACTGATGAAGAAAGAATAAATAAAGCACTAGTGGCGATGGCAGGTGAGAATAATAAAGATATTGAAGGAATGATCAGGGAATTCGGCGGAATTTTTATGGCATCGAAATTCGATCTGGGATTTACAAACTTAGTTCGACATGAGATGCGGATAACAGGAGGCCCAATAATGCAACATCCTCGACGTCAACCAATGCACATGGAGAAAAGGATTGAAGAACTGATAAAAGAGTTAAAGAAAGCAAATGTTATTCGGTGTTGCAAGAGTCCTTGGAATGCCCCGTTAGTGATAGTAGGGAAGAAAGATGGATCTATCAGGATGTGTGTAGATTATCGTGGATTAAATTCCATAACAGAAAAAGAGTCATTTCCGATGCCTAACACCAAATTCTTACTAGACTGTCTCGCGAATGCAAAAATATTTTCGTCAATCGATTTAGGTCAGGCGTATTATCAAGTGGAGTTAGCTCCAGAAATTCAAGAGATGACTGCATTCAGTACAAGAGAAGGACAATTTTGCTTCAATAGACTACCATTT
The DNA here is from genome assembly GCA_959609185.1 of Schmidtea polychroa. NCBI lineage: Eukaryota > Metazoa > Platyhelminthes > Tricladida > Dugesiidae > Schmidtea > Schmidtea polychroa. The sequence goes on from CAUHTR010002122.1 coordinate 31,923, forward strand.
GGCTTAGCAACAGCTCCTGCGACATTCCAGAGACTGATGCACACAGTGCTAGAATGAATGCTATTCAAGGGAGTAGTAGTTTATCTAGATGATATCTTGGTATATGGTAAAAGCCAAAAAGACCACGATGAGCTATTAAGGGAAATATTCAGAAGAATTCAAGTGGCAGGACTGAAGATAAATCCATAAAAATGCAAATTCAATAAAACAGAATTGTGTTTCCTTGGTCACACAATTAACGAGAAGAGTATCCAGACAAACAGGAAGAAAGTGGAAGAGATCGAGAAAGCAGAAGTACCAAAATGTTCAAAACAATTGAGATCGTTTCTCGGATTAACGAACTACTATAGAAGATTCATCAAAGACTATGCCAAAATCGCCGAACCATTATACGCTGCAACATCTGGATGCGATAAAGATATAAGTTGGACTAAAGAATGCAATGAGAGCTTCCAAACTTTGAAGAGACGGTTGTGCGAAGCACCTATCCTTGATTTTCCAAGAGAAGATAGGACTTTTATCTTAGACACAGACGCTAGTTTTGGAGCCATTGGTGCAGTTTTGAGTCAAATTACAGAAGATGGAGAAGAATCTGTCATAGCTTATGGCTCGAGACATATGTCATCACATGAAAAGGGATACTGTGTAACCAGGAAAGAACTGCTCGCCGTACATGAATACGTCATGCATTTTAGAGAATATCTGTACGGAAAAAAAATTCATAATTCGCACCGACCACAAGGCATTGGTTTTCATGAACACTACAAAAACGCCAATCAGGGTGCAGTTCCAAACATGGTTAGCTAACCTGTCGGAATATGATTTTGAACTAAAATATCGGAAAGGCGAAGAACACTCGAATGCAGATGGACTATCAAGATTAAAAAGTATGGTTTGCACTCAGTGTCAAACAAGACATGAAGAAGCTAAGCAAGGAAAATCAAAGATTAGATATATATATATACTATCCAAAGAACAGAAGCTATGGAAAAAGTATGGGAACAACAACAAAAGGACATTCGGTTTCAAGAGCTGCGAGAGATATTGGAAAATGGATGTACACGGGAGAAAAAGAATTGTTTTCCTTTTAACGTAAAAAATACACGAATTGATGGAGGATTAATAACAGTAGAAAAGAACAAAAATATCTTAATGTTAGTCCCAGAAACATTTGCAGGCCTGTTAACAACAACACTACATGAAGAACTATGTCACATTGGAGTTAAGAAATTATTTCATTATATGGAAAAGATATTTTATTGGCCGAAAATGCAAGAAACAATCCAACTCTGTTTACGATGTTGCGAGATCTGCGCTAAGAGAAAGATCGATCAGACAAGAACCAAGGAAACATTTATTCCTAGATATAGCTCTGAATTCCTAGAACAGATTGTTATAGATGTGGCTTACATGGAAATAAACGCCATGAAAAAATATATGGTAGTAATGGTGGACCGTTTTAGCAAACTGATTTCTTTAACTGCAATAACAAAGCAAGACGAAGGGACCATTTTCAAAACAATACTTAATAGTTGGATCTATCGATTTGGAAAACCGAAGAGCATTTTAACAGATAGAGGCCGAAATTTCGAAGGGAATTTCCTAAGACAGAAGCTACAGAAACTTGGAATCAAACAGGAATTCAGCTCACCTTATCAGCACCAATCAAATGGTTTAGCCGAAAGAGCCATACGAACGATAAGAGATCTTATTACAGCAACATTGGCAGGCGGATGTGAAGAGAGAAACTGGCACGAACTTCTACCCAGAATAGGGTTCACTATAAATAGCAGTCGACAAAGTGCTACAGGTTTATCACCATTTGAGATAATCTATGGACGGAGTGTTAACCTACACTCTAACCTGAAACAAGCCGAGATATCAAGAAGCGAAAGAATCGAAGACGCGAGATTTAATTCGAGTAAAGCCGCAGACACTATGAGAGCTATGGATAAGACAAAGAGGGGCACTCGTGTTTTTGAGGTGGAGGAGGAGGTACTCGTACGTAAAGAACCGCAGAACAGGCACAAGGATGGTATGCAATACGATGGCCCATATAAAATCGCCAGATTTCTATCACCTCATCGAGTCGAACTACATTCACAAGAAGGAACGAAAGAAAGAAGAATCGAGTGGCTGAAGAAGTGGAAAAATTCTTAAGAAGGGGAGAGTTAGATATCTGTTTGTTTAAATAATTTAGAATTGGCAGATTTTGTGAATTAATTAAAACTTGTTATTATAAATTCTTTGATTAAATATATATTGTTAGTTTGAAGATTTTTGCTGCAAATTTAAAGATGGATCTAAAGATGGATTTAACTAAGATGAAATCAATTTTTTATTTTGATTTCTAAATGAAAAATGCATTTTAATATTTAAATAGTTCATTCATCTATTGAAATCAAAATGTCTAATAAATAGAACTTGAATCATCATTTATAAAAGAAATCATTCCGATTATAGTCATTGTTTGGTAACTTGTTTATAATTTGTATTTAAAATCCATTCTGTAATCTTAGGGTAAAAATAAGACAGCGGATAAAATAAAATTATACAAAAGGTGATGTTAAATAATTCTGATTGTACATTTAAATGCAATACAAATAATTCTGGTTGCGAAATAATGAATTTTAACTACATTAAAACAATTCCACTTGTCATTACATATTTTATATACATTTAAACAAAATTTTTTGAAATTATGATGTCAACCAAACATTTGTATTCTGCGCTTGTTGCATTTGACAAAATCTGATTTTTATTTCCAAAATCTTTGAATATTGTTTTATCAAAAAAGACAAAAGCAGAATGTTAAAAGTAATTATTGTAGTTAGTATGCGGTTATGTTCCTTAGGAACTTATTTAACTATTAATTGCTGTGTTGTAGAGAAGTTGTCATAACTTAGCAGAGCCACCTTTAAAATCAGTTTCGGGACTGCTGGGGTGTTTGTTTATGTTGACAAATGGAGAGAAGTTAATACAATTATAATAATATCAAATGTTTAATTTGAACCGAAATAATAAATCACAACTAATTAACTTATGCAAATTTTATTAAGCAAATATTATTGAATCAACCTTGTTTTTATCTTGAGATCTCAATTTATAAATTGCTTTATAGTTCAATAGTCTAAATTTCTCCAGCAAATGTAAGGTTTTGTAGGATAGCAAATGCCAAAAATTATGGAACTAATAACTCGTAAATGTACAGTTTTGTAGAATTTGAAATAGCCAAAATTATGGAAGTAGTGTATATAATGGGAACACCGGCTCACCCTACCCATCTAAGGCATTACTAATTTAAAAAATCTCAACATTAACAATTATTAAAACTGAAAAAATAAAATATTTTAAACATGGGTGCTTTGAAAAAAATAGATATCCAAAATATGTGTGTAATAAAAACTTCAATCTAAAGATTTGTTGAATTATAAGTAATTTTTTTTATCTAGTGATGTCTAAAATAGGTGAGGGTAAGCGGGTGTTCCCATTATATACACTATTACACTTTAACATATAAATTTAAAAATATAAAAATTAAATTATTTTTTTTTTATTTGTAATCTTGATGTCTTGAAGAATAAAAAAATTTATGAAATAGTAAAACTGCTCTGAGAGTGGTATTTGTTTTGTTTGTTTTTCCACTGTCCTCTCAACAGTTTTTTTTGATCCGGATCATTTATCAATTTTGACCTCTTTCGTTTATCGAATCTCTTCCAATATACAAGCTGGCCAGACTCATACATCAGAATCAATTCGATAATAGCAGCACGCCTTATTATTCGCTTCTCGCTCACGAAGTCGATTTCATCGGCGTTTTAAGCGTGCTGCTCGAAAGTACAAATGAATTCGAAAGCAAATCCGAAAGAGGTCCGAAGACAACCGAGAAATAAATGTGCACATTATGGGATCGATCCGGGGTGTGTTAAAAAGACTGGTAGCGATAATTACCGGTTCGCCACCACACCCCATTTCAATAATTTTTTTTTCACATTTATGTTTAAAAATTAATTAATTAATAAAAAAATAAAATATACAAAATGAATTTCCTAAGATACCCACACTATATATTTTTTTAATATTTATTTTCAATATTATTTTCGATATTATTATTTTCAAATTTATTCAAATTTATTTTCAAATATATTATTTTCAAATTTTTAATATTATTTTATGTTGAAAAAAAACTAATGTCAGTTGGGATTTGAACCACTATCCATTTGAACTACTGTGCCAGTCTATTCCCACTGAGCCAGCAATCCTGTTTTTAAAATTTCTTTTACCCATTAAACATAGAAAATTAAATATTCTACTTAAAAACTAAAAGTAGTAGAATATTATGAAAATAATATTTATAAAAAAAATATTTTGACTTGGAATTTGAACCGCTGCCTATTCTTACTACTGATTGAGTCTATTCCCACTGCGCTATCAATGTTCGGATTTTTGTCATTTTTTATAAAATTCTGAAAATTAGAGGGTCGCATTATGAATAGTAACTTTTATTGTCAAGACAAGTTTTATCAATAAAAGAAAAATATAAAATTCTAAAATTTTATTATAATAATGAACAATATAAATCTCGAGGTTTCAGAAAAAATAAATTAAATCTTGATTATAATAAACAGTTTATTCATTAAATTAAGAAAAATGATGTACTTAAAATCTGTCCAAATTCTGGTTCCATTTCAAATTTAAATCGTTCAGGTGATATAGTTTTTCAATCTCTTCAAACATCAAACCATATAGATATTTGGAATGCAAAATTATATTACAAAATTGAATTAGAGATTGAAGCAAACAAAGATATAACCCTAGAAAATAATTTCTTCCCTAATTTCTTCTCCAACATGAGATTAAAATTAGGACCCTCGGAAGTTGAAAATATTTTGAATCCGGGTATATATTCTACAATGTTAAATTTTGTTTTGACTGGTTGTGATTACAAAAATGAATATGGTGAATCAACGGGCTGGATCCCTGATGTAAATAAAGGTGATATAGATAAAGATGGTTTAGCTATAAATTATGAATTTGAGGGTTATTTTGAATTGAAACATTTATTTGGATTCCTTCAAAACTATAATCGTGTACTTCATAATGTTTTTATAGAATTACTTTGTAATAGAGTAGAAGATGATAAAATATTATTCTATGGAGCTGCAGACACAAAAGCTAAATTAAAATTAACAACAATTGAATTGCATATACCTGAATGGACATTAAATCCACATGCTGAAATTAAACTCCTTGAAAGATTAAATTCCAATAAATCTATAAATGTTAATTATTTAAATAGAATTTGTAGTGTATTTGATGTGAGAGAAGGTTCAACATATTCTATAAAGGTAGCAAATTTAGCATATCGTCCAAGATATATCCCGATTATCAATTTGCATTTGACATGCTTACGAAACGCTCATCGAACAACTAAAAATACGATTTCCAGATTTTGAAAAGCAATTCCTGGTCATAACTTTGATTTTTAGAAAAACATATTTAGAGTTTTTCAAATTTAAGTTTTTTAAAAATTACCTGCGATTTTTCAATCAAAAATAAATTTTAATGTTTTCTAATGAGAAATAATACTTAGGGATTTTTCATTGGCAATTAATTGTTAAGCTTTTTTAGCGAAAAAAAATATTTCGGCCTCTTAACGTGAATTTATTTTCAGGATTTTTATTCGAGACTAAAATATTCTCTGACTATGTTGTGAGTTTCAGATTGGCATTCAACCAAATAATAATAATAATTAAAAAAATAAATATTAAAATTAATTTATTTCCTTTAAAAAAATAAATAAAGGAAATCACTTCATTAAAACTAAAGAATTACCCACTAAAAAAATTTAGTAGGGGAGAGGGTCTCTTAAAAAGTCTTAGGCCAAATATTCGACGGAGGATAGTTCTCAAGGTCCCTGGTAATAGTCTGTCTATACTCAAATTACACAAAATAGCCTGATTGACGTGGTCGCCATGTCATATTTATTTTACAATCCGAAGTCATTTTTATTAATCCAAAGTATTTATTATATATCGTATGTAGTAATAGATGAACAAATTATAAACGAGTGATTTATTTCCATGTGCTGACTAAACCAATAGCTATTAGTTAGCAACTAGNCATAACTTTGATTTTTAGAAAAACATATTTAGAGTTTTTCAAATTTAAGTTTTTTAAAAATTACCTGCGATTTTTCAATCAAAAATAAATTTTAATGTTTTCTAATGAGAAATAATACTTAGGGATTTTTCATTGGCAATTAATTGTTAAGCTTTTTTAGCGAAAAAAATATTTCGGCCTCTTAACGTGAATTTATTTTCAGGATTTTTATTCGAGACTAAAATATTCTCTGACTATGTTGTGAGTTTCAGATTGGCATTCAACCAAATAATAATAATAATTAAAAAAATAAATATTAAAATTAATTTATTTCCTTTAAAAAAATAAATAAAGGAAATCACTTCATTAAAACTAAAGAATTACCCACTAAAAAAATTTAGTAGGGGAGAGGGTCTCTTAAAAAGTCTTAGGCCAAATATTCGACGGAGGATAGTTCTCAAAGGTCCCTGGTAATAGTCTGTCTATACTCAAATTACACAAAATAGCCTGATTGACGTGGTCGCCATGTCATATTTATTTTACAATCCGAAGTCATTTTTATTAATCCAAAGTATTTATTATATATCGTATGTAGTAATAGATGAACAAATTATAAACGAGTGATTTATTTCCATGTGCTGACTAAACCAATAGCTATTAGTTAGCAACTAGCCTATCACAAGTTATGATATTAGTGACCTAGGGCCAATTATAACGACAGAGACAAATATCAAGTATTACACCATGATATATAATGATTACATAATCACATATAAAAGTAATTAATAGATAGATTATTATAGCCATTTATCAAATATCACCGTCCACAAATTGCAAAAAGTTAACCAAACAATAAAGAATCCCGGTCTAATAAATCCTGTTTTAATAATTGCTTTACCAATTTCTAACATTATGCTGGTCACGCATGTTTCTTCTCTTTCCCTCTTCACGGAACAATGAGAACAATAAAGGTAGCAAGCTATATAAATATGTTTTCATGAAATATGAAATTATATTTGCTTTTTTTGTTATACATTTCCTTGCTGATCAATGTTAACGCAGGAGAGATTTACCGTGCGGTTAGCTCTTGCGGTTTTTTATTATAGAAATGGAGGATAAAAAGCGCTTGAAATTTGTAAAGGTATGCTGGTCACGCATGTTTATTTCATTTCCCCTTCGCAGAACAACGAGAACAATAAAGGTAGCAAGGTATATAAATATTTTTTTCATGAAATATGAAATTATATTTGCTTGATGTTAATTTTGTTATGATTTTTCTTTGCTGATCAATGTTAACGCAGGAGAGATTTACCGCCCGGTTAGCTCTTGCGTTTTCAACAGCATGACGAACATTTCAACAAAATCGTTTGCCAAGTGCGCTATAAAATGCAGCGAACTAAATTGCAAATTGTTCTACATCGCACTGAATTCGTCGAATTGCTATTTGTACGCGTTCAATGAAGCGTGTCAATCCAACACGGCTTGCCCAAATGTGTCCGCCTTTATCAATGATAGATACAACAATCTGGTACGTTTTTAGAGATTTTATTAATATTTTTTATTTTGTACAGTTTGAAGGGAATTCAAGCACGATCAGCTACCGGATACTTCAAAATATAACTAAGCGGTTTGACAGTAGAACATCTTCGGTGTTCGGTATAGTGAATCCGCAGCAGGCCATTCAATTATTATTGAGTCAAGACAACAAGCCATACTTGGTGCTGGCCAACTACAAATCCTGTAATTTACTGGCCTATCCGACAATATATATGTTAAATGCGCCCAATGATCAACTAATAATGAATACCTTTAGATATTTCATAAACGGGTCTTGCACAAATTATGAGTGCATTGTAAGCGTTGTCGATTACAGAAAATATGTCGGAATCAGAGGCATGGTGTTTGGAGTGAGTCAGAAAAATATTTTCAATGCAACAGATCTGATAGATTTAGCAACTTTAACCGATTGGCATTTTATGGTGTATGGGGATTTTTTCACGCAAGTCGCTACAAGCTCTGTAAAATATTTGGTGAAGGTTTTCGGAATCTGCATAACTTTCGATTCTGGTAATACGGATTACGTTATTAAAAGGAATATTTGCACTGATGTAATGAGATATGTTTCACCAGCTTGTTCCTAAAAGTGAACATTGAAATCACTTGAAATTTGTCAAACATTTTATCAATGAAATTTGCAATGATTCTTTTTACCTTTCACACTGGCACTGACACTTTGATCCCTATTGATATGATATATAAATGATATTAAACACACAAAGTATTGGCATGTATGAAATATCGCATACAAGGATAAAAAGTATACGCAATTCATGGATGTTTTTGCGATGCTTTAATTCCTAAAAGGTTCTAACTATATGCGGTGATAAAGTTGTATGATGTGTCATATTTAGTGGATTCTCATTACTTCTCTCACCCCTTTACTAAGAAAATTATATCTCTGTCCAATTAATTTTGACATGTGTTTAACTAAAGTTCGATTGGACTTTAAAGTGCTTATTTAAAATTTGGTAAAATAATATATTGAAGCGGATGTGGTGGTAAACCGGGAAGAATCGCCACAAGTCTTCCTAACACACCTTGGATCCTTGAATTGTTTGAATTACTATAGGACCTCTTTCAAACCTCCTGTGAAACTTTCGGCGTTTTGAATCTTTCGGTCTTTGCGTTTAAATCACTGCTGAAATCAACTTCTTAAGCGAGAAGTGATAAGAATGCATTACAAATATTGAATTGATTCTGATATATGAGTCTGGCCAACTTGTATACTAGAATTAATTCAATCACGAAAAAGGTTTAAATTAAAAAAACCCTGTTAAAAAATTGCTAAGAGGACAGTGGTATAAGAAAAAACAGCAACAAATACCCTGTCCTCTCAGATCAGCTTAATTATTTTGTATTATATTCATTCATTCGTTCATTCACCACAAAGAATTTTTCATAATTTTTATTTTTTAAGATATTTATTAATTGTGGGAATAGAGTGAAATAATATTCACCCTTTACCATTTGATCTTCTATTGCTAAATCTCTAAACTCATTTATTTTATTATTTTACTCATTAATAAGGCATTCTTTCTTAATAATGAGTTTTATCACCTGAGGACAAAGTGCGTAATAACGCTCACCATATTTAACTTTGACCTCGGGTGAAAAACTTCTAAGGTTTATTGGAACTATTGGCGGTATACTATTTTTGTATTCATTTTAAGCACTATCTCTACGGAAGAAGATTCACGCTAAGGACAGACCACAAGGCGATCACGTTTATGATGACAACCAAGAAGCCAATTACTTCACAATTCCAAACCTGGATCAATTATTTGAGCAGTTTGGATATAATCGTTGAATAAAGAAAGGGTGTTAATCACCAAAATGTAGACATGGTGTCCAGAACTAAATGTGAAACGTGTTCAATGTCAAATGGCTCACGAAGAAGCTAAGAAAGGAAAGATGAAACTAGATTACTAGACTCGATCAGAGAAGAAGGTAGAAGTACCAATCAACAAATAAATTTGGAGAATAATTACGAAAGAAAACGATGATACCTGAAAACGAGATACAAGAAACCATAAAGGAAATACATAGACTATTGTGTCATGCTGGAGTTGAGAAGATAGCTGATTATATGAAAGATAGATATATTGGGAAAAACCTGTGGAGTCAGATTCAGAAAACTATTCGAAGTTGTGAGACTTGTCAAAAAACCAAGGTTATAACAATTACAACGAAGGAACCAGTAAAAAAATTAGAATCAACCGAAATGTTCGAAATTATATTCGTGGATATATGTGAGAGCTGATAAATGCTACTTTACGAGACAGAAGGAAGACGGATTGGGCAGAGATACTACCAGAAGTCGAATTTACATTAAATGCAACCAAACAAAAAACGACAGGAATAAGCCCGACAGAGATAGTTTTTGGAAAAATGATTAGCAGGGAGAAATGGTACGGGTCAAAAGAAAACAAGTAAAGGAAGAACAAGAAGAACAAACAAGGAGGAAATTTGACGTAGGAGATGATGTATTAGTAAAATTAGAAACACACAACAAAAGCCAGGACAGATATGAGGGACCGCATAAAGTAATCGAGAAAGTGCATGACAGACGATATATCTTAAGAAACGAGAATGGTAAAAAGATTGAAAGAAACGTGGAAAAACTTAAAAAATTTCTTAAGGAGGGGGATATGAGGAAGTTAAAAGATTCTTAAAGATTAATTAGAAATTTGGTAAAAATTTTAAAAATATTTTTATTGAAAAATATTTTAAAAAGAAGAAATTTATCAATTTTAAAAAATATTTTTATCAAAGAAATATTTTAAGAAAATCTGAAATTTGTTTAAATAACAAAAATAAGAGCAGACAAGTTTTTGAGATATCTTTATTAAATAAAATTTATGGAATTATTTAGTGATTTAAAAACGGATGAGAATCCTAATANCCTCATGAATCTATCGAGACATATCAGAACAATGATATTGTTGAGGATACCTAAATAACAATTTACAAATAAATAAATAAAATTACCTGGGGGAAGATCGCCATGACAAACGGGACGATCTATTGGAACTCAGAAAAAAAACGGAAGTGAAAAGAAATTAAAAATGAGAAAGATAAAGGAAATTAAAGGAATCAAACAGGAAAATAAAAACCAATGTCAGTACTAATTAATTCGTACAAAAAGGAAAAGGAATTTTGAAATCGGGGAAAAAGGAAAACAACAATATCCCTATCTCGACAGCTTGCCAGTGATAACAGAATTAATGGGAAAACGCGGTCAAACAAAAAAGGAAAATGACTTGACAGCTGTCAGAGATAAAAATGGAACAGTCGGGGAAAGCAGGAGAAAGAAAATGGTAAAACACTTGATTATCTGGAGTGCCACAAGAGAAGCAATCTATATAAAGTAAAACTGGTGAACAAAATTAAAGACAAAAGTGACGCGAAATTGAAACAATTTGGAAGAAGATTTAAGTGACAATTTGTGAGACAATTTAGGAGATAATTTGAAAGACGATTTGAGACACAATTTGGAAGACATTTGGAGAGATAATTTGAGAGATAAAATTATTGGAGGGAATTAGACAACGTCGGACGAAACGTTGTTGGAGAAACGATTGTGGAAAAGAATTGTAAAGAAGATAATTGTGAATAAAACGTATTGGAGAAGATTTGAATCAAAGAATTTGTTGAAAAATTAAACGGAAAGAAGTTACTTAATTATTTGAATAAACTTGTGAAGAACAACCAGCTCAAAGTCCCAGCTGATAAACCAATCAGTAATTTGTGATCTTTTTTATCCGGTGTTATACACAAGCGCTATTCCTCACCGAGTATTGAAATAAGCATTGTATAGTCACTAAGCAGAGTATTGAATTTATTGTCAGTGTAAAGAGAAAGTTTATTTGTGATTATCAATAAAGATTTCTGTTGACAAGTGTTATTTGTGAATCGGTTAAAGACACGCTTGGAATCAGAGTAACATTTAAATTTATCACCAACTCAATAACCCAACAATATCATAGAATGGTCATTTGGAATATGAAGGATCTGTCAGGAGGGAGTAGATAAATTTGAGAATCCAACGAGAGGGAAAGAAGAATTTTTATATGAGTAGGACGAAAGGGCTGATAAGGAGGTTAAAATGTGTCAATGCGAGTCAGGTAGGTTGATCTACATGAGAAATGATTCCACACTTATGTTAGGTTCTGATCAGGTTGATTCTTTTTAACAAAGATTATATCTGACTCCAAAGATATAAATACCAAATATGTGCGTGTAAATATAAATAATTTAATATGTATTAAATAAGACATGAATATAAATAACTTTATTAAATATGCACAAATATACAATTGCAATAATTATGTTTTTTCCAAAAATCCCGCTGAATACTACGAAGGAAAGATTATCGGTTATACAAACCGTCCTAAGATATAGGTGATAAATGCTGGATCTAATTGCTCACAGTACTGTATTTAAAGTTAGGAACAAGAAGGAGGGATTACCCGAATTTTACGCGATCGTCTAGATCAAGATAGTAGTAGGATGTGTCACCTCCAGGACATGTCACATCCAGGACACCTTCTAACCCCCTTACCCCCCAAGGTCAAGGTCAAATTTTAAGGTCAAGGTCAAATTTTGAGGCCAAGGTCAATTTTTTTAAAGTTCAAGGTCAGATTTTAAGGTCAAGGTCAAATTTTTTTTTAAGGACTACATATTAATGAAAATTAATTTTACTCTCTTTATTCATATTTATATAATATTCTAAAATAGATTCTGATACAATCACAAATAATTATGCTAATGCCTGCTTTATCGATTTATAAATTTTATTGATATAATTGTGCATTTTATGCTAATGATGAATAATTTCATTGAACTTAATGACAAATCATGTATTCATTGCTAGGTGAATAAATAATGCAAATTAGCTCTCATTTCAACTTCCGTTCAATTCACAATCAAAATTCGTTAATTAATTTTTATGATATATATTTAAAATTAAAACTTTTTTTTATGAAAATTTTTAAGTAATAATTTGGTGATGTAAGTTTTTTTTTTTGAAATATTTGATATACATATAAGAAAAATAATTACATTTAAAAGGTTCAAGCAATTTCATAAATCAGCTTTGAATCACTTTAATATAAATCTTCATAAGAAATTACTTTATTATTATTATTATTATTAATATTATTATTATTATTATTATTATTATTATTATTATTATTATTATTATTATTATTATTATTATTGTTATTATTATTATTGTTATTATTATTATTATTATTATTATTATTATTATTATTATTATTAATATTATTATTATTATTATTATTATTATTATTATTATTATTATTATTATTAATATTTACATCAACTCAAAATTTAACAAGGTTAGTCACACAAATCGAATTCTGAAATCAAACAAATGCATTTAATAAAAATTAAAATCATCGACATACACAGCCGCCGCCTGCTCGCCCGCCCCGAAGGGGCTGGCGCGGTAGTTTGTAAATTTGGTTTAGTTTGAATATTATTATTTGAAACATAGTTTTATTATTTACAATATTCAAAGTATTAATAACAAAGGTAAAGAAATAAATGTTTATTAAATGTATATAGTATGATACTCATTAATATACATTGAACATGCTTTACATTTGCGAACATTTGAATCATGGCATTTAGAACATACAATTACATGTCCGCAAGGTAAAAACAAAACCGATACTTGATTTTCTTTACAAATGTAACAAGTTAAATACATTTTCCTACCATCATAGAGTTTTTTCGTTAGCTTATTTTCAATCAAATCGGATTTCGATATCCATTCATAAATCAATCTACTACTATATCCTGGTTCCAGCCTTAAATCCATACAATTCCAAAAGCATTCATTCAATGAATCATTATCTACTATTGCTTTGTCTAAATGCATCAAATAAATTGATAACTTCAAAATGCAATTATTGTAATTAAATAAATCAATCAAATATCCAATGGAGGAATGTTTGAAAATTTCTAAAATTTTTATGGTTTCCTTTTCAGTGAGAGTATCATAATTGTTCATAAAATCTTCAACGGTGCAGTTTAAAAACTTGAATGATCTCGTGGTCATCAGTAATTTCTTAATAAATTTATGAAAATACTTATATTCTGCACACATTTATAAGAGATACATTAAAACAACTCATTTATTAAACAAGAAAATAATTTAAAATCAATAATGGTAGTCTAAAAATTGATGAACTCGTATTTAATCCCAATATTTAATAACATGAATTTCCTTGTTAATCGCTCAGAAACAATTCTTGAAGATAATCATATCGATATGCCCGATGTGAAAAATTAATGAATTTATTGAAACTATTGAAAGTTTTAGGTGTTGTATAAAAGTTTATCAAAAAACTGTAATAAATCTTGGTAAATGTTGTTACTTTTGAATAATAATAGTATAAACATAATTAGTTTTTTCATTTTAATTATTTTCAACCATGTCGGAAAAAGGTAAAATATGAATTTTATAATGTTTATTAATTTTTTTTTATTTAGCATATATAATCAACTTTTTGATTGAAAAATTAGAGGAAATATCTAATGTAAAAATTAGAGAATTTATGAATGTTCCAGAGAAATTAAAATGGCCGTATTCAGACGATGAAATTAATGAAGATGATATGTCATATGAATCTGAAAATATTTCCCAGCAAGAAGATGAATATACTGATTTGCCTAGTGAAGAACTTAAGTCATGTATTGAGAATTCTACAACAGATAAATTACCAAATGAATCTAAATAAGAAGATGAATCTATTGTTTTTACTAATTGTATTGATCATATTGTTGAAAATATAATGAAAAGAGAAGATTAATAAATTTAAAACTTTAATGATTTAAAAACACCAAAACACTAATAACGATGTATTAAATATATTTAACATGAACAATGTTCCTCTTCAAACTTATCTTCGGCTTTTATAATTTTCCAAATTGGTTTGATTCGGTCTCTGCTTACATTATACCCTTGAATTAATATGGTAACCATGCAGGTTATTTTGCTCATCTTACCACCATTGGGAATCATATCCAAATCGTTTCTAATGAACATATCTTCATCATCAAATTCAATATTTTCATTGATCCTCTGAAATAATTGTCCCAATAGCATCTTGTCGTGAAACTTGATTTTGGAAAGTCTCACATTGTAGAAACATTTTTCCAGAGTTACTGGTTCCTAACAATAAATAATAATCATAAAATCCAAAATAATTTATAGAAACTTACCTTAAATGTATAGGAAATTAGACAATGCAAATGATTTAGTTTGTATTGCATGAATTCGACTGGCTTTTTTGTATCCACTCGAACATTGACCAAGGTTTCCGTGGATAATGTCGCTTCTTTAAATTTCCTTTTTCCGAATTCCTGAGCGGCATCCGCATTTTTTCTCTTCAAAACTCCTATATTAAAGAACTAATAAATGGAATATGTGTAAACGACAACAAACCTGTAATTTGATTATCCATTTGTAATTATAATATTTAATAATTTGAACCAGATATTTTATACTAATTTCATTGTAAACAAGTTTCAAGTGACAGGCATGATAAAAACGTGATCAACTAGTTCATTTTATGCTAAATAACAAAGTCTGAAATGATTTATTGTACACAGAGAAATATTATAGGTTAATTAAGGTTATCACAAAACAAATATAATTATATTTTATTACAACAATACATTTTTTCGCAATTCCACAAATAATGCATGAATTATTTCTCGTTTCGGTAGATTTACAAAACATGTACAACTAGCATCCCCACAAGTATTCTGCATATTATTTTTACAAAAATCACAATTTTCAACATCATCGGTATAACATGTAATCGTAGCATGATCCATATGAATTAAATCTATTACATTTATTCCAGTTATTTCATAAATTTTGTAAAACACAACTTCTGGAGCACAATACATTAAGGAATTGTTCAAATTCAGATAAAAATCTTCAATTTTATCAATCAAAATTTTTAGTATAGTTTCTAAACAAAAATCAGTAAATTTAAAATAAAAACAGTTACCTTCATGTTCAATCATTGTTGAATAAATATTCAAGCAAATCCTCGTTACTTATATTTGAAGAAATTGTTAAAGATCCAATCAAATCCTTTACATCGTTTATAATTCCTTCAACAATAGTATGAAAATCTAAATTTTTAATACCTAGTACAACTATTTTACCACTCGAAAATATATTTACACATAGTGGATTATATTTTGTATAAAGCAGAGCGGGAAATAATTCAGGCTCATATATACAATCTCCATCTAATAACTTTGCTAATTTATTCAAATTAATAGATTGTTCAACCTTGGTAGCTATAGTAAGACTTTGAACTTGAATATCTTTGATATTATATTGCAAATTCTCGAATTCGATAGGCTTCTTACAACCCATTATACGACATTTACCATTTTTGAAAAATATAATAGTATATTTTCCAGTTTTGTCAACATATTGTTGTGGTTTACACTTGGGGAAATTCATCATACCAACAGTTTCCAAAGACACACGACCTCTATAATTAATATTTGTCAACATTTCTACTGAATATTTATAAAAATCAAGTATATATATATATATATATATATATATATATATATATATATATATATATATATATATATATATGTTATATTATAGAGTAATTAAATCAATTTATTCTTTACGATATAAACAAAATTAATTTTTAAATGAATATTAAAAATGGAACTAAGAAATGATGCTGTATATCAAATAGTCGGACCAAGTGGTAGCGGCAAAACTTTGTTTGTTTGCAAATTACTAAAATCACAGTTATTTAAATCAAAATTTAACAAAATTTATTGGCATCGAGGTGCTGATCAAGAACACGGATTGACTCAATCAAGTTTCTGTAAATTGAAAAATATGAAAATAGTAGAGGGATTTGAAAAAAATTGGTCCAATAGACTAAAGAAGGAGGATGTCATAATTATTGATGACTTGTATCAAGAAGCTAATAAAGAAAAGAATTTCAATAATTTATTTACCAAAATCAGTAGACACGTTGGTGTAACTGTTATTTTTATAACTCAAAATCTATTTCATCAAGGTGGTGCACATCGAACACGTAATTTAAATGTACAATATTTAGTTATTTTCAAGAATCCTAGAGATGCAACAGTGATTGATTTTCTTGCACGTCAAGCATACCTTAACAATCGTAATTTTCTTATCAGTGCATTTCAAGATGCTACAAAAATACCTCATGGATATATATTTCTTGATTTCACACAACAATTTCCCGATGACTGACGAGTAAAAACAGATATTTTCAACCCAAAAGGTGCCATGGTTTATAAACAAAGTTGAATAATAATGTTTCTAAAAGCAAGGGTGAAAAATATTAGGAAATTAAGAAAAAGTATTAAAAAGAGTATTAAAGTTCCAAAGGTTTCACCAACAACTAGTTATACACCATCTAAAAAACTTGTAACTGAAAATTTCTCTGCAATGAATCTTATTTCGAAAAATCCTAAACCTAAACGTGAAACCCGTAAAGCCCGTAAAGCCGGTAAAAAGTAATTAAAAATCATCGCAGTTTTCCATTTTTTAATGCATTGTTAAAGGCCCGAGTATGAAAAGAATGAATATATTGCAATCATTCCCAAATTTTGTTGTCGATGATTTACTCAATATTATACTTAAAGTAGTCAAAGGCAAAATTAAAATCAGTAAATCAAAAAAGCATTTATTGAGCAAACATAGGAAACCTTTGTTATCATTAGTAAATAATAAAAATCGTAAGCAAATGAGGAAAATTATATATAAACAACAAGGTGGATTTATTGGTGCATTGATACCTCTGGCATTATCATTATTAGGCGGAGTTGTAGGAAATCAATCATAAACAATGGGTGCTAATCCTTCATTACCCGACATTAAATTTAATTTTAAATCTTCTTGCTGTAATGGAGAAGGTTTGGACGAACCCAGAAGACGAAGCCGGTTTCGGTGGAGTGGCAAAATTAAAGAAAAGAGTTCCGAATTCGAAAAAAGAAACCCAGAAGTGGTTATCAGATCAGCTTGCGTACAGTTTGAACAAACCAATGCGGAAAAGATTTCCAACAAGAGCCTATAAAACATTTGGTATTGACGATTTATGGCAAATGAATTTGATGGAGATGATACCGTATTCGAAAATTAACAATGGGAATAAATATATTTTAACATGTATTAATGTATACAGCAGGTTTGCACGAGCAATACCAGTCAAGGCAAAATCTGCAGAAGAAATGTCCAAGGCAATTAATATTTTATTTAAAGATGGACATCCTAATAACTTGCAAACAGATTTGGGTATAACACTCATACCTCGCTATACGGATGCTCTTTATACGGCTTTTCGCTATAACGGCCTACTTTAATTACGGCACCTTTTCGATTTACGGCCTAAAATGTTTCGTTATACGGCCAAAAATGTTATGTAGAACTGCAAAAAGAAGCAAGAACCAAGGCAAGACAAACAACGTTGGATAAATTTCTTATTTGATTCGTTATGCGGCGTTTCGCTTTGCGGCCAACTTTCCTGGAACGTATCTAGGCCGTAAAGCGAGGTATGAGTGTATTATTATTATTATTATTATTATTATTATTATTATTATTATTATTATTATTATTATTATTATTATTATTATTATTATTATTATTATTATTATTATTATTATTATTATTATTTTAGGTAAAGAATTCTACAATAGCAAAGTTAAGCAAATCCTCGATAAACTGAAAATAAATCACTACTCGGTACTATCTCAATACAAAGCTGCCTATGTTGAAAGATTTAATCGAACATTGAGAGATAGATTAAAGAAATTGTTCGTGCATCAAGGTAATAAAAAATGGGTAAATGCTTTACCGAAAATAATAACAAGTTATAATCATTCATCACATCGAGGACTGAATGGATTGAGACCGGTTGATATTACATCAAAAACATTCTATTCTAAGAAATCTGTAAAAATTGCAAAACCTAAATATAAAGTCGGTGATCATGTTAGAATTAGTAAAATTAGTGCATCACCATTTATTAAAAATTTTGATACAAATTGGAGTGATGAAGTCTTTGTAATTTCAAAAATAAATACTAAACAGAATCCTGTAATGTATGTCATCAAAGACAATGATAATAATATTGTACAAGGGAAATTTTATGAGCAGGAATTACAAGTCATTCCTCCTCCAAAGGTATTTAGAATTCAAAAAATATTGAAAGCTAAAAGGTCGGCAAGGATAAACAATACTATGTCAAATGGCATGGTTATCAAAACCCGTCATGGATATCAGCAAAGGACCTAGTAAAGTGAATTTTTATACTATTTTACCGAGCAATAGTTGCCCATTAATTCATCCAGACAATCAAGCCAGTAAATTTATGGTCAATCTCCAGAATCCGATTTCTTTAAATGGTGACTGGGAAGTTGCACTGCAAGATTTTACATTCGTGTACAACACATTCCCATTTTATAGTCAATATAAGATTGATTTCAAAAGGAATATTGTGAAAACATGTAGCGGTATCTTTATTATCAGTAATTATGATAAAACATATCATATTTCGAACCAAATATTTGATTCGCATTGCTATATATTTTACAAGGATGGATTAAATACCAGTTCTGATTTTAAACCATTTACAATAACATTCGAAACTATTGAAAATGCCAAACGAATGGGTTGCAATAAGTTGAAAACTATTGTTACGGAGACCGAGTATTTATTACGTTTTAATCTATTTGAAGCAAACAGTATAGTGAAAGAAGAAATCAAAATATCTGTGTCGTATAATGATGAAGTTGAAGAATCATTCACTTTTGCTGATGAATTATATTTTGATAAACTTGATGTATTACTTAAATATTTAAAGTTCAATTGTTCACACATATTTAAAAATTTGGAAATTGTGAAAGATTTGATGTTTACCTTCAGTTTGAATGAGGATATTTGCGAAGTTATATTTGATAAAAATTTGGCAAATTCACTTGGATTAGATAAACAAAAATATAGAGAAAAATCGACTGGTATACGCAAACCAAGAATACTAGAACATCATCAACAAATGTTCATATATACTAACATTATCGAACCCATAATTGTTGGTGATTCAAGTGTTCCTCTTTTAAAATCGGTATGGATTGGAAAATATGAACATGATGAAGTTGTCAATATAAATATCGATAATCCCATGTATTTACAAATAGCAAGTTCATGTATAAACAATATAGAAATAAATATTCGTGATGATAGTGGAAAACTTATAAACTTTCCAAAAGGTTCAAAAACTCATTTGACATTACATTTTCGTAAAGTAGATGGCTAATTCTGATATTATTAGTATGTATAGTGATATCCAATCTGGCGGTGAATTACCATATTTTATTGGTAAACAGTACGGATCGGGATGGTTGAGAACAATTGGTAGATTTGCATTGCCTATTCTTAAACGTATTGGTAGTTTTGGTATGAAAACTGCAAAAGATGTTATTATGAATGAACGGAAAATATTACTATCTCTAAAAACAAATGCTTTAGCTGAATTAGGGAAAGTTTTACCAGGGGTTGCAGGTATGTTTCAAAAAGATACGCCTCCAGCTCCAGCTCCAAAACATAAAAGACATGGAATATCACGTATAAACAAACGAATGAAAGGACATGGAACTATATTTGCAAAATGATTTGTGGTAAATCTGAATTATGTATATTTGATAGACTATCGCCCCAGGCTGTAATAGAATTTGGGGCATTTGAGGAAGTTTTTCCTATGAATTCAATTACCGATAGTAGAAATGATGTAGAATTTTACATCAATGGTTCTCAAACAGAATATTTAGATTTGAATGATACTTTATTAACTGTTCAAATCAAGGTTATAGATAATGATAAAAAGGCTTTG
>CAUHTR010002124.1:0-64390 GCA_959609185.1 Schmidtea polychroa
AAACAGTTATGCACCTGCATGGTTTGAAATAAAGAATACCCCTTCGTGTAAAGACGGCACTTGACATGTCCACAGTACGATACTGAAATCACGCTACCTCACAGACGAGCTGAAGAAAGTTGTTGACCCGGTAATTCAACGCAATGCATTCTTTAGTCATCCAGAAAATCTGTTGCTTGCGATGCTTACCGATGAAAGATCAGATATACGCGAGTTAGCTCTGCGACGCATATTGAAATCCAGAAAGCAGAAACGTACGACTTCAGTTAGATCTTTCTGCGTGCCAGTAATCAACTTTGAAGCTACTAGCTACATAGACATGATCGATTTGCAGAAAACTCCGATCACAGAGCCTCCAATCGTAGTGGACATTGACGAAGATACTTTGTTAACCATGATCCGGGAAGAAGAAACGCCAAGACTGGATTTCGCCCGCTATCCTTGTCACACCCAGGCAGTAGAGAGACATATCAAGCTAGTGACAGAAGCATCCGAAATGGTGTGTGGTCCAGAAAAACGCGACGGATTCATTAGAGCACGCTTGGAATCGAGATCGAAAATGCCAAAACTGGACACCAAAGCCCAACATCATTTGTAGTTATAAAAACATGTTAGACAGTTTACATGTGGTTTCCCTTCACAGATATGGTTCTTATTACTTGTAATGTTATGTACAGACTGTTAAAAAGTTAAACCATAACATAAATATGTTACTTATAAAAAAATGTTTTTTTTAAAGATTATTGCTTTTTTATCGAAATATGCCTATACTTTAGGTCAATTGTGGAACCTCAAGATATGCTTTAAATTGTCTAATTGTTTGCCACATTACTAATTGCATGTGTTACCAAGTTTTTATAGCTATCCAAACAAGATATTAAGAAAAAAAAATTTTCACTCCACCCTAATATATATATATATATATATATATATCGTCAATAGTGTAAGCATAAAAATTGAAACTTAATATGTTGGTAAACTATATTTTATATATAGTTGGCAAGGACATGCAATCAATCCTACTATGTACTATCGACCTCGGTTTAGACACTGACGAACGAAACGTTAGCTAAGGGACCAATACCATTGCCTCCTTTCTGTATAAAGCATTGAACGATGTTCAGACGCATTAAAACATTTTGATGGTGTCCGAGTTAGGACATTACCATTCGATAATTTATAAATGAAATTATGATTGGTTGGGAAAGCTAACATTCTTTTTCACAAGATTATTAAGTGACAGAACCACTTAAACATAATTAAATTCAGTCTTCCATGACCATTCATTAAAATATCACAATTCAAAATCCACTGAATTTATTTTCTAATATTCAAACAACAAGCATTTTCAATTTTGATATTAATTCAGCTTATTGACCACAAATATTTTTAATTGATTTTATTATAATATATACAAAATATAAATCGTTATTTTAATTAATTTAATTCACTTTAATTAGTTTTAATATAAGTTGGATTTTTAAGCTTTTTTACAAATCCCATAAAAATTTCTTCTTAATAAAAATTAAATGAAATTCAAAATCAGCTTTTTGGCAGTTATTATTTAAAATAATTAAAAATGTATTACATATTGGATACCACCGCGCTTCAAAAAGTTAAATGGAATTTTAAAAAATTTAAAAGATTTTCTCAAATTTCATCTTCAGAACTTACCGAATTTTCACCCATCCAATCATGGTTTGTTATGTGTTACTGTAAATATTCATTTCTATTGTAAATTGAAGTTTTTGTCTACATAATCATCTATATTTCTAATTTTATTCGATATATTCAAAATATATGCTTTTATAAATTTATCCCAAAATTAAATCCTTCTTGACCTTGTCAGAGGGACCAGCTATAAATACTATATAGTGTGGCAGGTATTAATATCTTCTACTAGTTACCAAATAGACAATGAAATAAAAAACGATCGAGACTACCTGAAATTGCATCAAACCCTTTCCATGTTTGTATCTCAATCTTTCCATTCGTTGAATATTATAGATAATTTTTAAATGAGTTTATATTGGAATTTATCTACAGTTTAATTATAATTCAAATACTATGTAACATTAATTTTCTTTATGTGATTTGTAATTGTTTTCTTATAGCAATATTAAATTTAGCGATTCATTTAAGGCCAATAATAATTTTGTGTACAAATTCTACCAATATATTTCCAATTCGCATCGACACATTTTTCCAGTGTGTAATCAGGTTTAGGAAGGCGATTATCTGAGATTTTCCAGCCATAAAATGCTTCACAGGACTTTTCAAATCGTCTTTTGTGGTAAACTGCTGTCAAAGTGGGGATTTCTTAAGATAGTTTAAAAAGTAGTCGTTGGATGGAGTCAAATCCATTGAAAGAAGTTGAACTTGTGTGAATAGGAGCGTTATGGTGTAAGCAATAGAGCCAACACATCCTGATTTTCCTTTGGAGCTTCCTTGTTTCTTTCAGAAGTTTGGAGTAGTAGTTGTTAATTTGAATACCGCTTTCAGCCAAATCAGCCAGAATAATCCCATTGCCATCCCAAAACACTTTATCTTATAGCAGACCTCTCTGTGCAATTTCCACCATTCAGATTTCCGTTTAGACTGTCTCGTCCATTATAATGATATTATCCAACATCATCCAAGGTTCTCTTCGCAGTACTGAAGAGGTTGAGTTTGCATTAAAAACGCGGTACGAAGCGAGAGCATAATTTCCATATGTCACTTTCACTTAGTAATGTAGTCACATTCAAACACATTATTAGCTCTGTGATTGTAATTTTCCCCTCAGTCTTAACAATTTTTCTCAGATCATCCGTTAGTTTTTCTTTGAATTTCACACGGCTTTCTGGCTTTTTCTCATCATAAACTGAGGTTCTACCACTCTGGTAAATTGTTCCTTTTGATGGGCACTCATCGCCATAAACAGCAAACAGTCGACTATGTATTGACTTCTTCTCTACTCTTACCTTTCATAAAAAGAAAAAGAATGAGATAGGCCGTTTTCAATGCATTATTTTCTATGAGACTATGACCTTCTTATGTGTTGTCTTGAAAGGTTGATAGAAAGGAAATAGGTAATCAATAATCCCTACGCAAGTTTCCTACTGACTCTATAGTTCTCCTACATAATCGCAACGCACAGAGTGACTTTTCGTTAGCAAGAGAGTTTCGATATTGTGCGTAAAACTGAATTAAGCACACCCATCAGAAAACGCGGTAGAATGAAGTTAGACACTTATTAGAGTCTGAGGAAAGAGTTCTTTTAGTATTTAGTTGAAAATTCGTGGTTTGGTATGACATTCCTGAGTCTACTGGGCATTGAGGTGCAGAGTTTGGCAATATTCAGGAGAGATATGGTTATGCCAGACATGTGATATTGCTTCTTTAAACTCTGGAATAGTTTTGGGATTCATCGATCTGTCTCTTATCTTTAAGTAATGCCACATATTCTCAATTTGGTTACAATCTGAGGACTGCTCAGGCCATTCCAATGCTGTAATACACAACTCTTGTCACCTTTTCAAACCACCTTAGAACAGTGGCAAGGCGCTCCGTAATCTGTGAGCCAAAATGAGCCTTTCTCATCATTTTCCAAAACACCGATATATCACTCGAAATTCATATGGGTATTACGAGGGAGAATTCGGAGCTGATCCACACTTTTTTCAATGAAGCACCCACAAACGGTTACTGTAGGTAGAATATGACGTGGTAGATTCTCATATATATCAGGCATTGATCAATTCATAAAAGCTCCATTTAACAAAGTCGCGAAATAAACGCTGTAAGCCACAGACGCACTTTTGTCATTGACTATCCGTGAGTTTTGCCTTAATAATTGCTAGATATCAAACTTTCACGACAGTTTATTAATTATTATTTTTCATGGTTTCCTTAATTTCAAATTTAAAGATATTCTCCTTATAATTTGTATTATAAATTTTCATATAACACAAATTTTGATTGAATATGTCAAATATTATTCAGTTTGGAGGATGGCTCAATAATAATCCTAAATATCGATTGGCCTTTGATTTGTTATGTAAAAGATCGAAGCGTCAAAATGACGGAATAAACAACAACAACAACAACAACAATAATAATAATAATAGTAATAACAACAATAGCAATAATAATAATAGTAATAGTAATAATAATACTCCTTATCAAAGTGTGCCTGCTATGCGAGAACCTCAAATTTCTAAAAATGTGTATTCAAATTACCCACAACCGCAATGGCAGTCTGACAATATGCCAAACTGTTCGTACCAACCGACCTTTACTTATCATAACGCGGAAAATTCCAATAATATAGTTTATGATTACAATTCATCCATCAAACCGCCACCTAGAGGGATGATAAACAATCAAGTATATATAGCGTCTATACCTCAAAATATATCACATTCTCAACCTACGGTGTCAACTATGCACACAGATCACTTGCAGCATTTAAATATGATCCAAAAAATACCGTTTCAAACCAATCATTCCTATCACCCAAATTCATTCAAATTACCAAAATACTTTCTCCAATAATCGCGTACAATGTATACCACAGTCACATGCAAATATGTCAAGATTTCCTCAGTCAGTAATGACAAATCCCAATGTCGCTCAACTCAAACCATTTCGTTGTCTTCCGCAACCGACTTTTCACGATTCTAACGTACCTCCAAATATGGGATGTAATATTAATTCCAATCCCGGTATCTCTCAGCCACACCAAAAGATGGCTCCACCATTCTCTCCATATTACAGTCAAAATCCTCAACTGGAACAATTATCGGGAATTTCAGTTCCTCCATTAAACAACAACTCGCCCGGAATTCAACAAAATTTCAATCCAATGAACAGTCAGCAGGTTTTGATGAATTCAAACATCAACCAATCGGCTATTTTAATGCATCAAGGTCATCAAAACATCCAATAAATTTCCTTTCAATCAAATCATTGAGAAAATCTTTTATTGATATTATTATTATTATTATTATTTGCCTTTACAAGTGACTGTGCGCGCGCCTATATTGAAAATGCTTTTATTGACAATTCATTTTACAAAGTCTTTTGTATTTAATAATTTGAATGACAACACAAACTTTGATAGATAGATATTAAGTGGCAATATTACAGATGAGATTGTACAATAAATGACGACCGTGTTGTTTGTGTAATGGTTTATAGTAATTTTGGTAATTATGTTGACAAAGTCTGTGTATTACTTTTCCTTGTAAAATTATTATTATTATTATTAATTATTATTATTATTATTTATTTTTATTTATTATAATTATTATTATTTATTATAATTATTATTATTTATTTTTTTTAATTTTTATTAATATTATTATTTATTATTATTATTATTTATTAATATTAATATTCTTCCATACCAATTGATATTATGGTGCTATTGATAAATGTTGAAGTCATAGATGATTATCACAAAAATAGATTATTACGAACTGTGATTTGCGTATATATGTATTTATTTATTTATTCAATTTATATGACTTTATCTAATTATTTCTTGTGTATTTTAATAATTAAAGTTAATGGAATATATAAACTTTTGCATCAATGATCCTACTCATTTTTTACTAATTTTCGTTATTTTTGGGAAATATCCCTGAGTGGGACTGAAAATGTTTACTTTGTGCAGATATTATTCAATCAGAAAAGTTCTGTGGTTTTATGATACCTTTAATGACTTGTTAAAAAAAAATCTGACTGATGTTTTGTTGATATCTGTAAATGATGTATGAAAGAGACACTGTATAGTATATCATTGTCAAATAACCAGAACTGATTTTGTGGATAATTAATAAAATGTTGTGTTACTCATAAATGAATTTGGAAATTTGTATAATAGTTA
The DNA here is from genome assembly GCA_959609185.1 of Schmidtea polychroa. Lineage (NCBI taxonomy): Eukaryota > Metazoa > Platyhelminthes > Tricladida > Dugesiidae > Schmidtea > Schmidtea polychroa. The sequence continues at coordinate 5,873 of CAUHTR010002124.1, forward strand.
CGGTTTTTAATTTGTCAATACAGCGTAAATTTATTACCGTCGCTTTTTTGGAGAAACACATTCAGTTTTTTTGCCCAACTTTCTTTTTCAAAATGTGAACCAAATGATTTTAGATTATTTATTAAATAATCTGTCATGTGTTTAATGGAATTAATAGAGATAGCAATGATTAGAGTACATTAATTTTAGCGGTGTGACAGTACATGATGTTATAGGCATCGCATGACTTTTACCGGTATCATCATGACTCTTGCACGATTAAAGAATTTATTATCAACGTCAGTCTAGTGTGTTCTAAATGTGCTTGTCAATGAAGTAGAATTTAATCATTGGATTTTTGAAGAGTATTCATATGTTGTAAACTATAAAACAAATTATGGATCATCGGCTGAGAACTGGTAGTCTAAAGCAGAACGATATTAAAATGCAAATTAATCAAGTGTTAGAAAAGGAAATTCATTTACTAAGTCCTTCTACAAATAACTATTTAATAACATACAATATACATATACTTTCAAATATTACTTAAAAATGTAAATGACAGTAGAATAAAGACAAACTGAAAAGAGAAAATACAATGAGATTTGTATTAAATATTATCATTTATTGCAAATTTTGACACTCCACGTCCGTCGTGTGCCATTGTGAAGTTAATATTTAATAATATTGTATTTAAATTGTTGAAATAACAATTAAATTCGAAAACTGAGCTTTATGTTTTCTGAATTATCCATTATATGAATAAATGTTAAATAATATAATAGCTATAGACTTCCATTTAAACAAAATGTACAAATTGTTGGGTGTTTTAAATTTGCTCTAATGCGACCAAAAGATATGGACGTGTACTATTTAAATTCACCATGACACATCAACTAACAGAGTAAAGATCACAACACTGAGGATAAATAAAACACGTTCAATTAAAATTTTGTAACGCAACATATTACAAGCACTAGCATAAAAAGTACTTCATAAATTTGCTAGCTTGCAAAATGAGAATATATTTAATATGAAGTACTAACGATAGAAGGAGAGACATTTATTGCATGTTTTAACGCATGACTAATCACAATCAAATAAATGTATGCTGAATACGGCTAATTGGTTTCGGGGAAAGAATTTCTCATAATAAAGTCTAGAAAATTTTCCCATTTGAGCATTTTTTCACAGCAGATACTCTAAATGAACCACAAAAACTGATGTTTTTTGAAATCAGAGTTTTCATCGTATCAAACTTTAATAAATTCATAATTTACTTTTATTACGCAATTAACTATCTTATCTGAGGAACTAATCAAATGCCAAAAATTTAAAAACCAATTTTATTCATGAATTGTGCTCAATTTTACTTCTTGAATACAACCAAAGTCAGAGTAGCACGTGCTAATAATATATAATTTATGAAATGGACAATATTCTTGGTTGTTTCGACAAATCACGCACCAGTAAATTGTGAAATTAATAAAATATAATGCGAACAGTAAAAAATAAAATAACTTCTTTTCTGAAAAATTACTTTGTCACAGCGCCGATAAAAATTATTGACAAATAATTCATTTTAAATTTATAATAAGCACTTTTAATTTTACATGTTGTTTAAACTTCATTTTATAAGTGATTATAAGACTTTAAAAAACACAAAGTTTGTATTTATTAAAACAGTTCTAAATGCCAAACCAAGTTTTTAAACTAGTATAGCTAATTAGCTACTTTCACAGCTTGATAATTGAATAATGAATCCGTTGTAACAAGATCAACGTGTTCCAGTGATTCTACCAACATTTTAACTAATTCAAAATTGATCATTAGAGGTGTTGCAGAATCGATTGCAGCTCTTCGAATTAGATAGTTTTCAGTAACATATTTCGTTTTATAATTTGGAAGATTGATAACAAGATCAAAAAATTTATCCGATATTAATTTTGTTGCAACAGGAATATCTAAGTTTTCAACATCTTCAGCGGAAGTTGGCCATGAAACCTGAAATTCATTTTGACTATTATTATTTTTAGAATAGTTAAGTTCAGATTACATCACACAAAACTAGTTATTATAACAATTATATTGTAAAATATTTTTAAAATCTGCCAATGTATTTCATAACAGACTAGGTTCTTGGAGTGACGAAACAGATTATTAATCTCATAACCCGTGGTTGAAATTCAAAATCGACGTTAGATAAATCCATCGAAAGAAAACAATTTACATAAAATAATGTTCCAAAAGAACACGACCAATAAATTAGAGACAAATAGAAATGAAAAGTACGCAATAATTTGCACTAAAAATCCAAATTTTTCAGTTATCCAAATAAATAAATTTTATTTTTGTGTTTATATATTTGAATTTTTTTTTAAATCGTTTATTATCAAATTTATTAATTTTATAAGTTACACAATTTGTTAACATCATTATTTAAACAAAACGGCATTTATAATATAATATTACTACAATTATAGTTAAAGAATATTTTTAATAAATAAATATTAAAATTATTTTAGTTATTTTACGATTATTTTCTATTAAACACCAAATAGCAAGTACAACTAATATCAGATTCGTGAAATCAGACATTTGAATTAGAATGAAATGTATATTGTCATAAGTGACAATTTCTTTGAACAGTATTAAATTAAATTTTTAATTCAAAAAAAAATTTGGATTCGTTTAAAATTTGAATTTGTTTGTCTTGATGTATAGATATTTCAATAAGTAAATTAACAATCGTATAAATCCATATGATTCATGCATTAAACACACATCAAAGCTTAATATGTAAGAGCCTCAATAATATAAAAAACTAACCAATAATAAATACGTGTATGTCTTTAACGAAAATGGCAATAAACACGGTCCTCTGACATTAAGTAAGGGCTTATAGTATAAAAAGTTTAAAAAAATGAATGCGAGAAGAATAATAAATTAATACACAAGCACTGCATAAAATTTCTAAAGACAATAAATAAGGTCATTGAATATTATTAAGATTATTGAAAAATCTTATTTTATTTATAATAATAATAACTTTCAAATATTCAAAAGATTTTCTCAACCATTCTATTTTTCGATTAATTTAAACACATTTTAATAGATGCGCTGAAAAACCCAAGACAAAAAAAATTAATAAAAAAAGTTAATTTAAAGAGGCAATTCCTGTTTTTTTTAATGTTATTAATTATATCTGGAAATCAATGATTTTAAAATCATCTTATTTCTATAAAATCTATCAATATTAACTGATGTTCTGGTTTTATTAAGTAAGTTACATCATTTTTTATTTTCAAAATTATTTAAGATTTATTTGCTAATTATGTATGTCTTTGTAGATGTAATTTTGAATAATTGGTTAATGGAATTTTTGAATCAATTTGCTTTTTGAAAAATACCGTCTGTTTTTATTTTTGTTATATTATCAAATCAAAACATAATTATAATTTTGTTTCTTGTCTTTTTAGAAATGGATACATAAAAGTATTTAAAAAGGAAACAAACTGAAGACACGACGACAGAATTAGACTTGCCTGTTTGTAAGAAAAGCAAAATTGAATACAACTTGCAGGATCAATCTCCAATAAAGACAAATATTTGTCCAAATACAAATGAAACAAGGCTATGTTCACAAGAAAATGATATCGGTGAATACATTAATTTATCAACTAATATTAACAATCATCTCAAATTCTTGACAGTCGATACAAAAAAACCAACAGAAAGCTATGATTTTAAAAAAGATTCAAAGGAAAGTGTTGTTTCCGCTATGCTTGGTTAAGTCAGTACTCACCCTGGCTGAGTTATTCAGTTCGTTTAAAAGGGAGCAGTTTGAAAATTTTGCATACTTTTTCCCCAGTCAGTAAATCGTGGTTTTCAAGGTGCATTTAGAGAGCCTTCTACAAAATACAAAGATTTTCATGAAAGTGCCAAAAGTCATCAATCAAGTTTGTGGCATAAAATTACACTGGTTTGTGCTGCAAAGTTCTTACAATTAATGGAAAAGTCAGAATTAAACATTGTTTGTCTAATGGACAGTGCCCTAAAGCGCCAAGTAGAAGAAAATAGGAAAAATTTGATCCGATTCTATTCAAGTATTTTGTTCTGTGGGGCAACTGACATAGCACTTAGAGGAAAAACAAGTGAAATTGCAAATGTGCAAAGCCTCTACGATTTCAAGATTGAAGCTGGAAATGAAGTACTCAAAAATCATTTGGAAACTTCACCAGCCAATACAAGATACACATCTGTGCGCATAGAACATGAGATAATCAAGTTGACTGAAGAAGCCTTAAGAGAAGAAATTCTTTCAATGGCCAATAAATCCATTGGATTTTCAATCATTGGGGATGAGAGTGCTGACATATCTGGAAAAGAACAAATTTCCATTGAGTTCGTTTTGTGAATTCTAGCAGCACAGAAACTGTTAGTTCATGAAGAATTCCTTGGATTCTGTAAAACTGGATCATTTAATGCTACATCCATAACTGATAAAATCATTGATCAGTGAACAAGATTTGGGATTAAACCTTGACAAAATGTATAGGCCAAGGCTATGGTGGCTGCTCTACAATGACTGGCAAAGAAGGTGGCGTTCAGGCAAAAATTAGGTGGAAATGCCTAAAGCTGTTTTTGTGCATTGTGAATCACATCGACTTAATCTTGTGATCAATGATCTCAATGTACCAGATGTTAGGAGTACAATTGGAACAATTAAGAGCATTATTAGATTTTTTCGAGAAAGCCCAAAGAGAAGAAGTCTGATTCTAAATGTTCCCTTGCTTTGTGAAACACGTTGGTCTGCAAAATACAAAAGCATCAGACTTTTTGCTGTAAGTTTTGAAGAGATCTTTGATCAGCTGAGTTCACTGGTCATCGAAGCAAATGGTAAAACACTACAGAATGCCCACCAGTTACAGTGTGCATCAAGTACAACAAGTTTTTTAATTTGTCTTCAAATCATCACTTACTACTTCCCAAAATTAGAGTCAGTAGCACAAGCCATACAATCAACACAATTAAACATTCTGAAAGTCTTTGACCACGTCCAAGAGCTCCTAAAAATCTTCCACACTCACAGCCGAAATGCTGAAGAGTTTTTTAAGACCATCATTTCTCAAAGTGAGAAATTGGCAGAACAATTAAACATCCAGTTGACAATTCCCAGACAATGTAAGAGGTAAACACACCGTTCAAATAATGATGGTTCAACTGTTGAAGAATACTTTCGAAGATCTGTCTTTATACCATACTTGGATTCAATCATTTCATCGTTGGAGATCAGATTCAATGACAAAAACAAAATCAATTTTAGTCTATTTTCATTTCACCCAGTGGAAATGTTGAAACTTTCAAAAGATGAATTCAAAACTCACCCAGAAAACATCATAATCTAGTATCAAATTGAAAACTTTGATGCTGAGGTTTGAGATGTGGTCAAATAAAAAGTCGGATTTTGAAATCAAAAGTCGCGATGGAATGATGGATTTATTACAATTCACAGACCTTTTTCCAGCTATTCAGAAAGCAGTTCTTATTGCTTTAACATTGCCAGTGTCAACTTGCACAATTGAAAGATCATTTAGCACACTGAAAAGAGTCAAAACGTGACTAAGGTCAACAATGTGTGAAGATGGACTTTTTGGACTTTGCATGATGAGTGTTCGTCGAGACAGAATCTATGAGAGTAAAAAAAAGCGAAAAATAATGGACAAAGTGATCAATAAATTTGGTCAAGATCACAGACGTTGCAGTTTCTTTTCGAAAAGTAATATTTATGATTCATAAGTCTATGTAATTTTGTTTTAAAATTGAATAAAATAAAGTTGTTCTATTTTGTAAATAAACGAAAAAAAAAGTTCTATTTTGTGTATAGCTCCAAATATTTATTGCATTTACATGCATTTTTGTTCAACTCTCTTCCCCCCTAGAAAAATTGTCAAATTGGTAAAAAAATATTTTTGCCTCCCCCCTGGGAAAATTCTTGGGGACGCCCATGTTTCTCAATATTTATTATTTAAAAACTGCTAACTAAGACTTGAAGAATTCAATAATGCATTTTGATATTTTGATACATATTATTACATACAAACTAATACGTAAGTTTTTAAGTTAACTTAATATATATAATCATATATATAATCATATATATAATCATTTTATATTTGTAAGTGGTTAAAAATTTTAATTACCAAATTAGCAGGAATATTATGGATCTTCAAGTACTCTGCAGTAGCCTCTGTAGCATATATATTATATCCATGATCATGAAGACTTTTGGCCGTTGGTAAAAATCTTGGTTGAAATTCTTGTTGGAGTCCAATCAGTATGTTTGAATTTTTTCTCGGCAAACGGAAATTGCTGGATTGCAAAGCCTTTATTTTGAATGTATGTAGTTATCATGAAATTTATTTTAAAAATAACTTTCAAAAATGCTGTGTAAACATTTTCACCAAAACAAGCTACTTCACCGGTGGAGGACATTTCACATCTCAAAACTGGATCAGCTTTTGTCAGTCTCGGCCAGCTGAACATCGGAGATTTTATACCTAAATAATTTTTTGGCTCTCTTGGATTATCAATTGTAAAATAATCATCTTTATCAAGAGGAATATTCATCATCACCTAAATTAAAACAAATGTATATGGAACTTTTTTCTATACATTATAATTATTAAATATAAATGCTAAAGTTAACATGCAGTTAAGCTTTCAACATATAAATATATCATAATATTAGTTTATTCACTTCACTTTCCCCCTAAGCACGGTCGATTGCAATAACATTTACTAAGTCAGGTTAAAACCGCGGTTCTTAAGCCTTCTGGCGTTGTGACTCCTTGAAAACCTTTGCTAAGTTGCGGCAACCCCAACGATTAAATTAATCGCGATGCTTCTCTTCCACTGCATTTTCGCAGCTAACAATTATGTATTTGACTTCTTAAATATCTGATAATTTATACGCACCGTGTTTTCTAGTTACAAATTTTATAAAATTGAATCATAATAATATATCAACACAACAATTTGTTATATTTTTTTTGGTCAAAATTTTTAAAAATGAATTTGCAAATTAGAAGTTATAAAATTCTAAAAAACGCGTTTTTAATTTTAAAATTAATTTAAAGAAGGTTTCGAGCAAACCCTGGTAGGGTCGCAACCCACATGTTGGGAACCACTGGATTAAAAGTAATATAATTAAAATTTAACATATATTAACAAATATAGAGTTCTGTAATTTTGATAATATCTAAAGCAAATTACAATTAAATTTAATCATCCACATAACTTCTATAAATATTATTTCTGAATTTATTTTAATGATAATAATAATAATAATAATAATAATAATAATAATAATAATAATAATAATAATAATAATAATAATAATAATAATAATAATAATAATAATAATATAATAATAATAATAATAATAATGATAATAATAATAATAATAATAATAATAATAATAATAATAATAATAATAATAATAATAATAATAATAATAATAATAATAATAATAATAATAATAATAATAATAATAATAATAATAATAATAATAATAATAATAATAATAATGATAATAATAATAATAATAATAATAATAATAATAATAATAATAATAATAATAATAATAATAAATAATAATAATAATAATAATAATAATAATGATAATAATAATAATAATAATAATAATAATAATGATAATAATAATAATAATAATAATAATAATAATAATAATAATAATAATAATAATAATAATGATAATAATAATAATAATAATAATAATAATAATAATAATAATAATAATAATAATAATGATAATAATAATAATAATAATAATAATAATAATAATAATAATAATAATAATAATAATAATAATAATAATAATAATAATAATAATAATAATAATAATAATAATAATAATAATAATAATAATGATAATAATAATAATAATAATAATAATAATAATAATAATAATAATAATAATAATAATAATAATAATAATAATAATAATAATAATAATAATAATAATAATAATAATAATAATAATAAATGATTGTCATCATCATTACAATAATGTACCTTTGTGGCAGTTGCAATCATATCCGTTCCTATAGTTTTTGACACAAAAGGACATGACCGACTAGCTCTTAAATTGCACTCAATTACTAAAATCTCTCCATCTTTTACTAAAAACTGAACATTAAAGGGTCCAGAAATTTCAAATTTTTTAGCAATTTTTGAGGAAATTTCTCGAATTTCAGTTGATATATCTCTAATTAGAAAAATCAACTGGGAAACTTTCATGAAAAATGAACTTAGAAATAGTATGAGGTGGAAGAACTAAAGTAGCATCTCCACTGTGGACTCCGGCATTTTCAATGTGTTCCGAAAGAGCATGACAAACGATCACTCCATCTTTAGCGATTGCATCACATTCAATTTCCTTTGCTCCTTCTAAAAATTTTGTTATTACCACAGGATAATCTTGAGATATTTGTTTGGCTGACTATAAATGAAAATTTGTTTAATTTTTAACTTTTAAATGTTAAAATTTTTATCTAAAATATTAAAATGAAATTAAAATTGAACACGATATGAAACGCAATAAGCAGTTATCTAAATTTTTCAGCATAGACATGTCATGTAGAACAGGGATTCCCAACCTTGGGTACGCGTACCAGTACCGGTACGCGAATTACTTTACTAAATATAAAATAAAAATCTATTAAAAATTTGTTTTGCGAAAAAAACACGACTACAATAACCCATACATTTTAATATTATACAATTTCTAATTTTCTAATATTTTTAATGCCATTTGCGACCACATATTTATGTGAAACAGGATTTTCTGCAATGACTACGACGAGCTTTACTGGACATTGAATCGGATCTTCGCCTTAAACTGACAAACATTGAGCCCGATATTTCGTCTTTAGTTAATAATAAACAGGCCCAACCTTCTCACTAACTATTTTTTAAGTCATAATTATATTTTATTTATATGTTTAGCAGTAAATATTTATCTCCCAAGTACTTTTCTTTATTACAAATCTCCATTGCATTTTATACCCCAATAAAAAAATTAGGTTCACCGGTACGCCATCAAATTTTTACAACGTACAGGTACGGTACTATGAAAAGGTCGGGAACCCCTGATGTAGAGGATTCAATTCGTAAAGAATAGAACACTCAATTTCGAATGATATAAAGATTCTGAGTTAAAAATACAGTCAAATGAAACTTCACGAACGTTTAAATCATTTCTGAATCCTCTGAACAATTTGTTAAAAGTTAATTTAATTTATTTTCAAATAATTTTGCCTTGAATAGGGACAAATAATTTTATATGAAACATAAAGCAAATCAAACAACATTGAAAATAATATACAGGCCGATCTTAAAGAAAGATACATTAAGATAAAATGAAAAATGGTTCGCTTCAGATACAAAAAAACTTGGAAAGAATAACATCATTTTATTTCTAAAAGATTGCAAAGAAGGTTCATGAAAGTGCCTTATTGTTCTTAATATAACTTGGGACGTGTTCATTAACAGATAAACAGTAATGCTAATGTAACATATCATAATTTCAATTTAATATTGAAATTAATGAAATCAGTTTTTAAATGAAAATAGAAAACATGTTGTTAATATTTTGTCTGCTAAAAGAAATTTTCAAAAAAATCGCAGAAGTTCAAAACTTTTGTGAGAACTAAAGCAATGAAAACAATACATTTCTCACATATATAGACAAAACAAGCACGTTGTATATCAAGCTAGTGCAAAGGTACGTAAATGGAAGGGGTAACAAGTAATGGTTCCACTAATGTTTCCTCACTTAACAGAAAATAAATTCATGAGCACAAAATTTAAAACTTGACTTATTGTTTTTCATAATAAAAATTTTTATACGAAAAAAGAAATTAAATTCCAAAATTTTCCATGTTGAATTGAGAACCTTAAAGGGAACGTTGGTAGCAAATGTTAGTGTATTTTTATACAACCAGTCGACCATCTTTCCTATTTAGGTCATTCCTGTCCACCTTTATTTCAATCATACAAATTAGAGTGTCATGGTTGTCAAGGTGGTAAATATTAGTTGAGAAATTTCTTTTTAATTTAATCTAATAAATTATTATTATTATTATTATTATTATTATTATTATTATTATTATTATTATTATTATTATTATTATTATTATTATTATTATTATTATTATTATTATTTACTTGGTATGTTCAATAAGTACACTGACTACTAATAAAAATAATAATACTTTAACAATATTCTAGTTAAACAATAATTATCTATGGTTACAAAAATATAATTTGTTTTAATATTCATCTGCATAACAGTGTGAGAGAGCATATTTTCAAATTATTTGTTAAATAATGCTACATCCTATAGACTATATCGTATAGAGTATCAAAGTATGATTAAAAACGCAAAGAATACTGTTAGGCAAATCTTCTTATTCTTCATTCACATGGTAACCAATTCCTCAGAAACCCCTTTATCCATGTATGTTCTTGAGATAAATTCCCTGAAGTAACGAATTCCCGGAAGATGAGATCTGAAAATCTCATCGAAAATCATTAATGTTGACAATGTTGTGGGATCAAATGGACATAATCTGTACGGATTTCGTTGAAAAAGCTCTTCGAATGAATTTCACCTTCTACAGCAACCTTGTGGACACATATAGACGTAATCGCCGAAATAACAAGGTATCCCTCTATGGCTTCTTCAAGACAATGAAAAGTGTGGAAACAATGGGAGTAATTAAGAAAAAAGGATTTTTTTTCTATATCACCCTCCTTACAGTCCTGATTTTTTCGATCAGTATTTTTTATCTATTCAGACATATGAAGACACATTTGCAAGGACAAATCTACTAAAATGCTGTAGATTTGCAAGAGAATGTGGAACTTTTCTTGAAATATCAAAGTCCAATTTCCTTCAAAAATGTTTTGATGGAACTTTTGTGTCACCGGAGGAAGTGTATAGATGACAATGGGTCTTATATTGAAAAGTAAAGCCTACATATCCTAGTTTTTCTAATGTTTAAATTTACTGCTCTAGTTGGTTTCCTTTAGTACCTAGTACGGGTACTTATTGAACGCACCACATAATTGTATATAATGGTCGGTATTTAAAAATTTTCCAAATTGCAAAACGACCTTTTCACTCTAGAAAACTGATAGATTGTTTAGAAAGAGATAATAAATAGAGTCTTTGTCAGATTGATGAAAAATTAACAAAGAGAATAATGAGCAATTTCAAACGAAAAGGCAAAAATAAAAATCAATTGCAAACATTAATTAAAATTTAGCAAATTAAAAACTAATATTTTTCTGGGAAACAGATATAAAATGGTAGCAAATGATGAGACAAATACGAATATAGTATTATAAAATCTAGTGGGGATACCTAGACAAAGCCATTTTGAAAATACAAACTAATTAATCAATATTATAAGAACTTTTTTCAATTTTCACTTTTGATTTCTTTTCCATTGATTAGAATTTATTAGAATTTTTTTTGATTATGAATCAGTCAAAATTCATTGTCAAAAAAAAATTTTCTAATTAATTAATTAATAAATTAAAAAAACTAAAAACTTTAATTAGGAACGAAATCTCCGAGCTTGAAAAGTAAAATAAAAAATAATTATTAAACGAGTAAATGATAATTTAAGCCTTTTGCTGTAAAGTATATATTGAAAAAAATGAAATAATTTTCGATGATAATTATTTCATTTTATTCAATATATACTTTGCAGCAAAAGGCTTATATTATCCTTTACTTATTTGTTTAACATTTCATTAATGCTGCTACCAGGAAATCATCCCTTTATACTTGGCAAAAAAATTAAATGTGATAAAATTTTCCAGCTCTTCATGGGTTAATTTGTAATCAAATGTCAAAAGAAGAACCTTATAAAAGAAACTAAAAATTTAGCCAAATTGGCATAATGGTCAAAGATAAAAAGTGGGCGCAAATTGAACCGGAGTGAAAGCGTTCCAAAAGAATCGAAAGAAGAATTTTTTAAAGTTTAATCAAATTTGTTTTTCTGCTTGAGACAGTTTACCCTAGAATAATCTACCTCCAATATCGGTGAAAATTTGAACCATTGCGATTCGTAGTAATACTTAAAGTTATTGTATAAAATGATAGTTTCTTTGTAGCAGCATAAATTAAATGTTAAACAAGTAATGAGTTGAGTTCTTTTTATTATCGAGAACAAATGGAGTTAGATTTATAACTCTAACATGCCGAACAATAATTATAATTTTATATCATGAATAGACATTACAAATTACATAGAATTTTGTTATATTTTGTTGAAATCTTAAGAATAATTTATATTTATAACCTAAACCACAAATAAAATAGTTAAAATAAAATTATTGAAATATATCATACTTTTAGAAATCCAATTAATTCGTTTGGCGTATACGCAACATTCATGGCAGACCCAGATAAAATATAAGATGGTCTCACCAAACAAGGATAACCGACTCTGGATGCGAACTCTAAAGCGTCATCAACACTTGACAATGAACGCCACGCAGCTTGTTTGACATCAATTTCGTCAAGAATAGCCGAAAACTTTGAACGATCTTCAGCATCATCAATTTTATTTGGATGTGTGCCAAGAATGTTAACTGAATTTCTGAAAAATATAAAGTGTTTATGTTAAAAAAATCTATCTCTTATTTCAATCAAAGTCTTGCAAACAAAAATTATAAATTGGAATATAAAATATTTGAGGTTTTGAAAGAGATAATAATTTTACTGTAAAATAAATTAATGGAGTTTTCCAATAAAAAAATAATAAATAACAAATATTTTTCAACAAATAAATTCATACTTAAAAAGAGGCAAGGCCAAATTATTAGGAATTTGCCCACCGACTGAAATAATCGCTCCTTTAGGATTTTCATATTGATAAATGTCCAAAACTCTTTCCAAACTTAACTCTTCAAAATAAAGCCTATCACTTTCATCAAAATCTGTACTGACGGTTTCTGGATTATGATTAATAACCACTGTTTGTTCTCCAAACTTTCTTAACGCGCGAATTGCAGAAACAGCGCACCAATCAAATTCAACAGAACTGCCGATATGATATGGACCACATCCAAGAACCATGACGCCTTGCTTGTCAAATGTTACATCGTGTTCCATTCCATTATAAGAACAATACAAATAGTTTGTTACTGTCGGATATTCCGCTGCCATTGTATCGATATGTTTGACCCATGGCGTAATCTATTTAAATTTTAATATATAATTATAATAATAATAGTAATAATAATAATAATAATAATAATAATAATAATAATAATAATAAAAATAATAATAATAATAATAATAATAATAATAATAATAATAATAATAATAATAATAATAATAATAATAATAATAATAATAATAATAATAATAATAATAATAATAATAATAATAATAATAATAATAATAATAATAATAATAATAATAATAATAATAATAATAATAATAATAATAATAATAATAATAGTAATAATAATAATAATAATAATAATAATAGTAATAATAATAATAATAATAATAATAATAATAATAATAATAATAATAATAATAATAATAATAATAATAATAATAATAATAATAATAATAATAATAATAATAATAATAATAATAATAATAATAATAATAATAATAATAATAATAATAATAATAATAATAATAATAATAATAATAATAATAATAATAATAATAATAATAATAATAATAATAATAATAATAATAATAATATTAATAATAATAATAATAATAATAATAATAATAATAATAATTAAACAATCAATTAATCAATCATATGAATATTAAAATAAAGCTAATTATTATTGAAGTAAAAAATATATTTTCTAAAAATACAAACTTTCATAGCTTGTCGTATTTCCCTAACTTCCATTTCGGATTTACCGATTAAAAGACCGATTTGTTTATCTGAAAATCCTGCTTGTTTGGCTAAAGTCAGATCTTCATGAGATAAAGATTTTAAGTTTCCATTAACTTCGCTAATGTCTAAAGCCAAGTCAACTATTCTTTTTATTTTATGCAGAAACCACGGATCTATCTAAAGATTACCTGTTAAAAATATTAAGACATTAAGTGAGTATTTTACTTTTGTTAAACTGTGTATTTTTTCTACTGAGTAACCTTTCTCAAAAGCATTTGTGATGTGATGAATCCGACTATTACTAGGAGTTATTAAATTTTTATCCAAGTCGAAATTTTCTGAATAATCCTTGCCTCCGGATAATTTGCTCGTAAGTCCGTTTAATGATGGATGTGTCATTCGTAGTGCTTTTTGTAGAGATTCTTCGAAAGTTCTTCCAATGGCCATTACCTACAAATATTAGCTAGTAGACTCAGTAAATTAATAAAGATTTTGAAAAATATATAAAATATCTTAAGTATAAAGTGTTATTGGTAATATAATTTAAAACATTAGTTTATTTGTAAAATACTTGAAGTGAGAAAAGCATCTGGAAGGTTAAAAGAAAGTTTTTGAAATATTCATAAAGAACTAGGCACATGAATGCTAGAAAATTAAAATAAAATAGCTTCCAATGTCTATTAATCAATAATTAATGCATTTATTAAGAACGATAACATTTAATTAAAAGAATTTTGATAAACAATCCTTTGACAAATCACCCTTTGATGAACACATTACATATCTAAATGAAAGTGGTAGGCATGAACTAAAATAAATGGGAAAATAAATGAAACAAAGGTAAGTGTTAAAGAAGTATTCTTTCTCTCCAGTTGCCCATGAAAATTTCTTAACTTTATAGCTGGAGATTGTACTCCTCATGACGGGTCACAATTATAAGATCATTGATAACCAATGATTGAAAATTAAAAACCTTGTGAATGATGAAACCTCTGCAAGGCTAACAAATGACTGAAAAATAAAATTTTGTAATAAATAAAATAATGAATATTGATCTTTATAATAAAACAAAAGTTTGTAATAAACAACCTCCCCAACACTTTTCATTGAAGAACCTATTTCTTTTGGAGTATGGTGAAATCTATCTAAATCCCACCTTGGAATTTTAGTAGTAATATAGTCCAAACTTGGTTCGAAACATGCACTTGTAATTTGAGTTGTGGCATTTTTAATATCAGTTAGTCTAATTCCTAGAGCTAATTTAGCGGCAATAAATGCCAATGGATAACCAGTGGCTTTGCTGGCTAACGCTGAGCTCCGAGACAATCGGGCATTAATTTCAATTATACAATATTCCAGAGATTCGGGATGCAGAGCGTACTGAATATTGCATTCTCCAACTATTCCAAAATGTCTGATAACCTTAATTAATTAATTTTACGGCTCAGAAGTTTTTATTAATAATGGAAAACTCGTATTTTACCTTCAGTGCTGTTTCTCTTAGCATGTGGTATTCATAATTTGATAAAGTTTGACTGGGTGCGACTACAATCGAGTCTCCAGTATGAACACCCAAAGGATCAAAATTTTCCATATTACAAACCGTGATACAATTATCAGCAGCATCCCTCACGACTTCATATTCAACTTCCTATATTCAAATACAAAATTTCAATTTTTTATTGAATTTTTTATAATAATAATAATAATAATAATATTAATAATAATAATAATAATAATAATAATAATAATAATAATAATAATAATAATAATAATAATAATAATAATAATTATTATTATTATTATTATTATTATTATTATTATTATTATTATTATTATTATTATTATTATTATTATTATTTTGAATTTTGATGGATTTTATTTTAACTAATGATTAGAATCTTTATTGAATTTACCAATGACTTTACCAATGTTCTTGAGTATCAAATCAACGAACTTCCAATAAAATAAAAATTTATTGATACCAAATTTACAATACAAAAATATTGCTCTGAACAACAAGAATGCCAATAAATTCCAATCAGCTAAAGTACTATGTCTTACATTCCAACAAGGACACAACGGCTATGGAATCCAACAATGAGACGGTTGTGTTGATAAATTGCTTTCAAATTTCAGTTCTTTTTTACATTATTATAAAAAAACTGCCCGAAAAGTGTACCATGGTATATTATTAATTCTTCATTTATGCTTTTATTTCGCTTATTTATGCAATTGGAACGGAATTTTTATAACTAAGCTGATGAATTCCTTCGTGTTCGGGCACGAAATAAATTTGGTAACATTAAATTAAATACTTATTGGTTTTCAAAGTTCTTCGAAAGAAGTTTTTAGTGTAGTCTTTTGTTACTGTTAGACACATGAACATCAAGTGTTTTAATAAAGTGTTTTATATTATATTTTATATTTAATAAGTAAGTAAGTACTAGACTTAGGTTAAATATATTTTTATTTAGACTAGCTATTCATAACGATTGATTATCTTATTTTAATTTGATTTATTAAAATCATAATTAATTTAATTTATAAAATAGTATAGACCCTTTAGTATAGACCCTAAACCACGATGCCAAGAAAATGTCAAATCTCTGTAGAAGAAAAATTAAAAATCATTGCCCAGATGAAAGCAGCTAAGCTGAACACGAAAATTAATTATTGGCTGAAGGTGAAGGTCGAAAACTACAATATAGTAGGCTCGAGGCTGCGATAGCGATGTGGTTTCGTGAGCAACTAGCAAAGAAACTTGTTACTTATAGCATTATTAGGGAATGTAGAAATGTTTCCTGAAGATTATACGAATTTTGAGTGTTCATATCATTGGATCCGAAATGTTTGCCGACGTCACAATATTTGTTCAACAAAAATGACACATGTAAGCCAGCAATAAGCGAAGACGAATAAGGAATTGTTAGTGTAAGACAAAAATCTGCTTCTCTCTTACGGTCAAATATTTATAGTAAGGATGAAACGACATGTTATTTCGACATGTGTCATAATCGCACTCTAAATTTCAAGGGCGAAAAAACAATCGATGCCTTAGATACTAGAAACTCATAAAACAGATTTACTGTTGTGGTATATGTGGTGGGGATGGATCAATAATTCGAACTATGATTATTTTCAAAGGCTTAAAAAAAGTTCCACGAGTTTCATTACCAAACAATATTGAAATTGTAGTAAGCGATAGTGGATCAATGAATACACAATTAATGCAACATTGAGTGACTTACTGCTTTGCTAGACTTAACGGTGCGTTCAGTCACAATTGTTTGTTGTTACTGATGGATTCTTTTGGATTGTATTTGCGACAAGAAGTAGTTGGTATCCTTCAGAGTAAATGCTACACAGAAACACTGTTAATTCCTCTGAAAACGACATCTTTCATACAGCCTCTTTATGTTTCCATAAACGCACAGTTTAAAAAAGCGATAAGAGAAATCTGGAACAAATGGATTAAAGATGGACCAGAAACCTTTACCGCAAAGGGATGTCGAAAGAAGCCTGAGTACCAAGATCTGGTCAATTTTGTAAGTGAGGCAGTTAAACGGATCGAACCAGAAATTATTAAGCGCTTCTTTGAATGTTGTTGCATATCTGGTTACGGCAAAGTTGTCCCGACGTGTAAGTACAATCACTGACTAACACAAATTATAAATGAACATGAAATAAAAGCATGAAGTGCGAGACAATGGTGATACAGCCAGCGAGTCTGTGGCTGAAGTTGAATTGACTAATAATAATGATGCATCAAGCAATGAAGAGCCAACCCCAGTGAACAATCAGATTCATCATCAAATGATTAAAATTAAAATGTTTTGAAATTATTAATTAATAAATGAATAAATACCCAATTTAGCTTTTATTTCTTTTACATAATTTTCTTCATTATCCAAATAATATACCATTGGTACACTCAGGCCCTAGGAGAGGCGGGGCCAGAGGGGCCACTGGCCCCGGGCCCCAAATCCTTCAAAATTTTATTTGAAGAAATTTTTTTGGAAACAAAAATTAATTTTTTAAAATTCAACAATTTGAAAATGGACTAATGATATAACTTCTTTGCTCTTATATATCAATCTAACATGTTTTTAAATAAATCATATTGATCCAAAATTAGGAATTCGTCATTTAAAATTGCTTGATCGTTATTAAAATCCACGAATAAGAGATTTTTAAAAATATTTTTAAAAATATCCGTTTATTAATGATATTGAGGCCCTTAATTTAAACCCAACTAGCGTGGAATTCGAAAGAATATTTTAAATTTCATTATTAAATTTCATAGAATTGATGAAGACATATTGGAAAATCAGTGCGACAAGATTAAAATTAAATTTTCGGATGACATTTCAACAGACCTGTATGATGAAATGATATTTTTTAAAAGCATTTACGCAACCAACTTCAAATCATCAAAGCCAAAAGAAGTGCTTAAATCTATTATTGAAATGAATTTGGAGTCAATTTTTCCAATCTTGTAGTTGTATTAAGAATATTTTTGACAATCCCGGTTTCTGTAGCTGAGTCTGAACGTACGTTTTCAGCTCATAAACGTATTAAGAATTTCTTGAGATCTACAATGGCACAAGAGCGGCTAAATGGATTAGCAATGCTGCATATTAATAACGATATTGCAAGAAACCTAAATTTTAGTGAAATAATTGATAAATTTGCAATTTCAAAAGCCTGTAAATCATTAATATAATAAAATTTGTTTTTATATTGTATTGTCGCTAACTATATATAGTTTTTAATTATTAAAAAGGGGCCCCGAAAAAAATTTGGCCCCGGGCCCCGCACTCTCTCCCCGTACACTATAAGCAATAAACGGCTAGATTAACGTACCATGGTACATAATAAGTTCTCTATTTTAAGGCTTCAAAAAGTGTAAAATTCGAATAGTGTAGCATGCTACATTGTACGGAATAGTACGGTATTTGTCGCCAAATAATTTTTATAGCAATCTCTTCTATAATCTCTGCCGTTGAGTCTATGGTCTTTACTAATTTCCATTCCATTTAATAATCGTTTCTTTCATGTCTATCCATGAATTTGGCACGAAGGAAATTATTGTGAAATAATTTTTTTTATATTTGTTTTCATGTAAGGGTTTCAATTTAGATCGACAAAAATTAGTAAGAACTATTTTTTATTAATAAATTTTGATCATAAATATGTTTTCTTTTATTTTAAAATTTCAGGATATTCGGATGATAATTTTTATTACTTGCATAATTTTATTCATTAATTAATTTTTATAAGCCCCCAAAATTTATCATCAATTAAGTCATTTTATATATAACTTTATATTATTTTATTTAATTTTTAACACCGACTTTATTATTATTATTATTATTATTATTATTATTATTATTATTATTATTATTATTATTATTATTATTATTATTATTATTATTATTATTATTATTATTATTATTATTATTATTATTATTATTATTATTATTATTATTATTATTATTATTATTATTATTATTATCAATTGTATCGTCTTAAAAACCATTTACAAAATGCCGTAAAAATACTAATTAAAATACAAAATACCGAAATAAAGTATTACATTTCACGTGTACAAAGTTTACACATAAGTTGCGATATTTGTTTTGCAGGTGATAAGATATTCTTTGACCAATATTCCATGGTAAAACAAAATTGGTATGGATTGCACTTAAAAGTTCTGTTATAGAAAACTTGTTAGAGTCCTATGGCACCAATTCAGTGATATACAGATGATTGGAATACACTAACAGCTGTGCTATATAAGTGAATCATGCGTGGAAGAAAAACATGTGGATTTATAGCACGGGAGATCTCATGAATCCATGTTACCGAGTTTTTGCATATTTAGGAAATACTAAAGCAATTGTTGTAGCAGAAGTTCAAGAGTAATTAATATGGGTTCATTTAAGGTTTTGTTATTGAATTATTTTCTGATCAAATAATTACAAAATTATGAATTCTAATAACATTTACCTTCCAACCCAACAGCGACTGTTCAATAAGTACTTGATTAGTCATGGCAAATGCTCGTCGGCATGTATCAATGAGCTGCTCTTTATTGTCGGCAATTCCCGATCCTAGTCCACCAAGTGCAAAGGCGGCTCTTACCATAACTGGATAACCAATCTGATTTGCAGCTTCAAGTGCATCTTCTATTGATACAACCGCTTTACTTGGAGCTAATTTAGCACCGATTTCCTTTAATCCATCAGCGAATGATTGTCGATCTTCAGTCGCTATAATGCTCTTAATTGGTGTACCTAGTACCTGAATTAAAATTTATCTAAAATAAAGTAAAATAAAAATATTAGACCTGCACACTATACTTTGAAAGAATTCCTTTTTCATGAAGCTCTATTCCAACATTTAAAGCTGTCTGTCCACCCATTGATAAGAGTATTCCATCAGGTCTTTCTTTTTCAAGGACTTTTGTTACGAATTCAGCTGTAACAGGTAGAAAATAAACATAATCCGCCTGTTTATCTCCCTCAGCATTGGTTTGAACAGATGCAATATTTGGATTCATAAGAATTGTCACAATACCTTCTTCCTTTAAAGCCTTTATTGCCTGTGATCCACTGTAATCAAATTCCCCAGCTTGACCAATGGATAAACCACCACTTCCTAATACTAAAACTTTTTTGACTTTTGGTACTTCAAAATCTATTCTTTTAGGACTTGGAATAATTGTCTAAGAAATAAAATTATTATTATTATTATTATTATTATTATTATTATTATTATTATTATTATTATTATTATTATTATTATTATTATTATTATTATTATTATTATTATTATTATTATTATTATTATTATTATTATTATTATTATTATTATAAAATGATGATTTCTTGGTAGCAGCATAAATTAAATGTTAAACAAGTAAATTATAAGATAAGACTTTTAGTGCAAAAAATTTATTGAACGAGACAATTTGCAGTAAAGGCTTATTTTATCATTTACATGTTTAATATTATTATTACTATTTATAGATCTTTGAAACTTACGCTTTTTGATTTAGTTTTAACCATTTCCATGTATGCATCAAATAGGAATTCTGTATCAGTGGGTCCTCCACAAGCTTCTGGGTGAAATTGAGCGGTAAAAATGGGTTTCTTTGTATTCATAATTCCTTCATTAGTTCTGTCATTAGCATTTATGAATAATACTTTCCAATCATCGCTCAAATTCTCTGTATTCAAGCCATATCCATGATTTTGTGAGGTTATAAATGCTTGATTAGTGATGACATTAATGACAGGTTGGTTATGACCCCTATTTCCCAGCGGAAGTTTATATGTTGTTGCGCCCGCTGCCAATCCAACCAACTGATTTCCAAAGCATATTCCAAATAATGGTTCATTTCTTGTTTCAATAACCGTTTTTATATTTTTCACAGTTTCCGATACTAAAGCCGGATCACCGGGTCCATTACTGATAAATAATCCATCATACTTATCTTTCGTAAAATCATAATCCCATGGGACTAAAGTCACTTCAGCTCCTCTTGCAATTAACATTTTAATCATGTTATGTTTGATTCCACAATCAACAGTGATAATCTTATAAGGATTGCCTCGTCCGAATACTTGAATATGCTTGGTTGAAACGTCCGCAGTCAAATTAGATTTATTTGGATCTTTGAATTCTATTGGATCTGTATCAAACTCTATTTTAGCAAGAACGGTTCCACTATCTCTAACAATTTTTGTTAGCATTCTCGTATCTATTCCAAATAATGCTGGAACTTTCTCATCTATTAGCCACTGTGACAAAGATTTAACTGCATTCCAGTGACTCATTCTTTCAGAATAATCCTGAACAATGAGACCAGAAACATGAATTCTTTCGGATTCAACATTGAGCATAAGACCATTACTATCCCTTGCTTTCGTATCGGGGACGCCATAATTACCAACAATAGGATATGTCAGTGTTAATATTTGACCTCTATAGCTTGGATCAGTTAATGATTCAGGATATCCAGTCAGACCAGTATTAAAAACTAATTCTCCGGAAGTGGATTTATCGAAACCAAAAGAATAGCCTGAAAATACTTTTCCATTATTCAGGTGAAGTTTAGCTTTGGTTGGCATATTTATTCTTTTAGAAAGAAAAGCCGAAATGCTTAAACTAGTTTTGCGTATTTTCAATAAAGAAACATCTTTAGCAATGCGAAATAACGACATTTCTCAGGAAAGATTTTATTAATAACTGTAAAAATTTGAAAATTATTTAAATAAATACCTCTACAAGGCCATTCAAGATTTATTAATTTCTATGAATTTAAACAACTTTCAATATTAATAGATTTAATTATAAATATTATAAATATAAATATTACAGTTTTAACTTTACTATTATATTTTAATTAGCGAATATTAATTTCATTTTAAAAAATGGAAATAAATAAAGTAGATATTAATTGAAATTTATTTTGATGAATCAATTGTAAAAAGTTGTAATTTTTATTAAGAAAATTTTCGATAATAAAATGAATTTTTTCAATCTAACATAAGGTGACCAGAGTTTTAGATGGGCAAAACGGGACAACTTTGAAGGAGGGGGTATCAACAAAAATTTTCATATAGAATAAAAATAATATGGTAATATTTTTTGATTTTTAACATAAGTACAGTTAAATCCGTCTTTAGATCCATCTTTAAATTTCGCAGAAAAATCTTGAAACTAACATTATATATTTTTTCAAAGAATTTATAAATAACAAGTTTTATTTAATTCACAAAAACCGCCAATACCAAATTATTAAAACAACAAGATATCTAACTCTCCCCTTCTTAAGACTTTTTCCACTTCTTCAGCCACTCGATTCTTCTTTCTTTCGTTCCTTCTTGTGAATGTAGTTCGACTCGATGAGGTGATAGAAATCTGGCGATTTTATATGGGCCATCGTATTGCATACCATCCTTGTGCCTGTTCTGCGGCTCTTTACGTACGAGTACCTCCTCCCCAACCTCGAAAACATGAGTGCCCCTCTTTGTCTTATCCATAGTTCTCATAGTGTTTGCGGCTTTACTAGAGTTAAATCTCGCGTCTTCGATTCTTTCGCTTCTTGATATCTCGGCTTGTTTCAGGTTAGAGTGTAGGTTAACACTGCGTCCATAAATTATCTCAAATGGTGATAAACCTGTAGCACTTTGTCGACTGCTATTTATAGTAAACTCTATTCTGGGTAGAAGTTCGTGCCAGTTTCTCTCTTCACATCCGCCTGCCAATGTTGCTGTAATAAGATCTCTTATCGTTCGTATGGCTTTTTCGGCTAAACCATTTAATTGGTGCTGATAAGGTGAACTGAATTCCTGTTTGATTCCAAGTTTCTGTAGCTTCTGTCTTAGGAAATTCCCTTCGAAATTTCGGCTTCTATCTGTTAAAATACTCTTCGGTTTTCCAAATCGATAGATCCAAATATTAAGTATTGTTTTGAAAATGGTCCCTTCGTCTTGCTTTGTGATTGCAGTTAAAGAAATCAGTTTGCTAAAACGATCCACCATTACTACCATATATTTTTTTTGGCGTTTATTTCCATGTAAGCCACATCTATAACAATCTGTTCTAGGAATTCAGAGCTATATCTAGCAATAAATGTTTCCTTGGTTCTTGTTGATCGATCTTTCTCTTAGCGCAGATCTCGCAATATTGTAAACAGAGTTGGATTGTTTCTTGCATTTTCGGCCAATAAAATATCTTTTCCATATAATGAAATAATTTCTTAACTCCAATGTGACATACTTCTTCATGTAGCGTTGTTGTTAACAGGCCTGCAAATGTTTCTGAGACTAACATTAATATATTTTTGTTCTTTTCTACTGTTACTAATCCTCCATCAATTTGTGTATTTTTTACGTTAAAAGGAAAACAATTCTTTTTCTCTCGTGTACATCCATTTTCCAATATCTCTCGCAGCTCTCGAAAACCGAATGTCCTTTTATTGTTGTTCCCATACTTTGTCCATAGCTTCTGTTCTTTGGATAGTATATAGTAGGTAGTTATGTGCACTTCGACTCCACCGAAACCGGCTGGATCTTTTGGGTTTGTCCATATCTTCTCCATTACAACACGATGATTTAAAATTTAGAATAAGGTTTGGTAAATGTCCCATAGGTAATTGACCCATTGTTTATGATGATGATATTAAAATAATTCAACGTTTATGAAGGCTCACCTAATAAACCAGATCCACCTAATAAAGATAATGCGATTGGTATCAAAGCTGATATAAACCCCCCTTTCTGTTTGTATATAATTTTTCGCATTATACGTTTATTTTTTGTATTTACTAACGATAAAAGTGATTTTTTATGGTTTTGCAATACAAGTTTTTTCGCTTTACTAATGTCAACATTGCCACGCACAACATTAACAATAATTTCAAGCAAATCGTCCACAACAAATTGTGGGAATGATTGTAAAATACTTGTTCTTTTCATGAGTGGTGCTTTTATCAATGCATTAAAATATGGTATACTACGTTGTAATTTCATTATTGAAATTTATTTTTTATCGTTTAACTTTGTTTATAATTTAATCCATTTTTTAGGTGTTTTGATTGATCTTTTCTTCAACGTTTTCTTTACAGATTTCTTTACTATCTTTTTTATAGATTTCTTTACATGTTTCTTTACACGTTTCTTCTTCACTTTGACTAATTGATTATCATGTTTAATTAAAACTTTCTTGAACCCCATTTTTTATTATAATAGATTCATAATTTAATTTTGTTTATAAACTGTTACACCATCTTTATTAAAAATATCTGTCCTAATACGTACATCATCCATGCATTGCTGAGTAAAATCAAAGAATAAATATCCATGGGGTATTTTGGTTGCATCTTGAAATGATTCAATTAGAAAGTTACGATTGTTTGGATATGCTTGTCTTGCAATGAAATCAATAACAGTTGCATCCCTCGGATTTTTGAAAATAACAAGATATTGAACATTCAAGTTCCGAGTTCGATGACTCCCACCCTGATGAAACAGATTTTGTGTTATAAAAATAACTGTTACACCATGATGTCGAGATATTTTTGTAAATAAATTATTAAAATCTTTTTCTTTGTTAGCTTCTTGATATAAATCATCAATAATAATTACATCACCCTGTTGTAATCTAGATGACCAGTTTTTATCAAATCCTTTTATTATTGTCATTTTTAATTTACAGAATTGTTCTTGCGTCAAACCATGTTCGTCATCAGCACCCCTATGCCAATATATTTTATTGAATTTTGACTTGAACATTTTTGATTGTAATAATTTACAAACAAATAAAGTTTTACCACTACCGCTTGGACCTACAATTTGATAAACAGCATCATTTCTTAATTCCATTTTAAAAAATTAGTTATATATATTAATATTGTTTATATTTGTTTTATTTCATCAGTTTACTTGATGAAAAATTATTTGAAAAAATATGATTAGTAATATAAATTATAAAGGTAGATTTGATGTATCTCATATGGAATTTCCAAAAGGTAAACCACAACAAATTGTTGACAGAAGCGGTAAACATTCAATAATATTTTTCAAGTCAGGTAAATGTCGAATAATGGGATGTAAAAAATCGATCAAAGTTGAAGATTTAAAATATGAAATCAAGGATTTACAAATTCAATCGATTACAGTTACTGCTGATATTGAATCAAATGTTATTTTAAATGATTTATCAAAGTATATGAAATGTATTTACGAACCAGAAATATTTCCGGCATTAAGATATATAAAATACAATCCAATGTGTGTTAACATATTCAATAGTGGTAAAGTAGTTATACTCGGTATAAAGACATTGGATTATCATTTACTTGTTTATAAAATTATTAAAGATATTAAATCAGTAATTGATGACATGGAATTTTTAAAATTTTTCCTAAACTAAAGTTGCAATCGTCCATGCATGAATCCAATTGGTTGATGGTGTGTATCGAAATAAGTATATATATATATATATATACAATAACACTTTAATCATTTATTTAGTACTAGTTGAGAATGTCAAATTTAACTGTAAATGGTATATTTTGATTATTGCTTTTTATATTTATAATTTTAAATGTTTTAGAAAAAATGATACAGATTCTGATTGGGAAAATGGGGGAATTATATCCGAATATTTTTAAGGATCTAATCTATTGGGCACCAGAGATTATTCCATTCAGAATATGGATGTCTACCGGAATAGATTTGAATGTGGTTTTGTTTGATCACTTGAGGACGTTAGAAGACGATCTTGGCCCTGTTGACAGCAGCAAGCCATCAGTATGCCCATACAAATGCGAAGGATGTATTGATAGAGAGAAGAAGTATAATATATGGATATTAAGGAAAGAGTTGAGAAAAGCTCACTTTTCATTAATTGTAGATCACTAATAAATGTTTAGTTATTATAATACAGTGTTTTCTAATTTTATATTGTTACTTGTGATAGTACACTATTTTTATGTTACATGTATTAGTATAATATTTTTAATATCACACTAATTAGTACACGTTTTAATTAACTAATTTGCAATACATCTGCAATACATATGCAAACCATGTATGACTCACATACAAAGGTCACACACGAAGGTCAATGACACATGCATGTTGTTTGCAATACAAATGCATTCATTTGATTGGTTATACACAAGTATAAAAGAGAGATAAAATGACATCATAGTCATTATTTTTAAAAAATGCAATCCAAGAAGAACGTTTTTGGTGAGAAAACATTTTCTAATTTATTGAAAGAAACAAGCCCAATTAAGAAAATAACTGAGACGAAGCATGCCAAGAATGATGTGAAACCAGTACAAATGTATCATAACCATAAGATATATTTCTTGGTAGACGAAATTCCATATAAATTCTCAAATGCAGTCAAATTGATCAAGTCGCAATATTCAAGTTTCATTGCTCATATAACAAAAGAAGATGTTGTTGCAGTAAATAAAGTGTTGGGGAAAATCAATAAGAATCTAAGTTGCAATGGAAATATAATCATCAACAATCGAAATTCTCGTTTTCATGATGCCTTTGAAGAAATTGAATATAAAGATGGTGAAAGCTGGTTTGTAAATATTTCAATACAGGGATATAAAATGGATGAGAAAGATGTCATATCACCGATTTGGAAATTAGATAGTGCTCGAATTTCTCTGGGATTTTAATAAATGTTTAGTTTTTAATACATCTTTTAATATGTCTTTTAATATAATTATTTACTATGAGTTAAGTATAGATGATTAATTTGTATTTTTTAAAAGTTGAAAAATATGTGTGTATGTAAAAGTTGGCTGAAAAATACATTGTTTAAGGTGTTATGATTATGAATTTGAAGTAAATATTGATGTCATTTTATAGAGATTAAAATTCTATCTATATATTGTTTGAGTGAAAATATCTCAATTTGTTTAAAAAGATGTGTAAATTTAAAAATCGTGTACTAAAAATGAAATTTCAGAATTTTGATTACATCATAGTCTTATTTAACAGAGAATTAAATTTCAAGTATAATGACATAAAAAATTCTTATAAAAAATTAAAATCAATGACGTAATCGATGTTAATTTTAAATTATTACGTAATCGATGATTAAAACAAAAATTAAAATTATTACGTAATCAATAATTAAAACAAAAATTTAAATTTAAATTTAAAAAAAAAAAAAAAAAAATTATGGGGGGGGGGTCTTTTAAAAAATTTTAAAAAAAAATAGGGGGGGGGTATTTTAAAAATTTAAAAAAAAAAAAAAAAAAATAGGGGGGGGTATCTGGATCTAGAGTGCACATGGATCTAGAGTGCACATAACTACCTACTGTATATATATATATATATATATATATATATATATATATATATATATATATATATATATATATATATATATTAGGGTGCCAATGAAAAATGAAATGCTAATTTTGCCAGTTCTTACCCCCTCAATTTGTTCATATCGGCATCCTGTTTATCTAGCCAAAAAATAATTTGAATTGGGTTATGTTTACCACTTGCTCAATGGATGTGACCGTTTACTGTATGTACGGCCAACGACTAATATTGTAATGCTTAAGAAAAAACAATATTAATAAAACATATTATACAGTACACACTGTTATACAGTACTACACAGTTAATGAATGATGATTTGGAAAATAAATGTTACTCTGCATTCTGCAAAGTGAAGTTTAGTGCTATTACACACATTACACTGTGCTTAGCTGAATCTACTTAAGTAAAAGTGCAAGTTTAATTGTCACTGGAGCAGCCTGCAAGCGTAGACTTCTTGGGGTCCGGGTAGTCGTGGCGATGCTTCTCGACCACCTGAAGTAAAAACTGTTTCTGTTCCTCCTGGTTTGTAATGACAGCATTAAATGATTGTATCAGTGATACGCCACGTTCAGCTGCATCATTGACAACTTTAAGAGCCTTGACACGACTCAGACCCCGAATGTAGTCAGAGTTAGATTTCCATCCTAAAGGATGCTGTCGGAGGAAGTCCTATGGAATTTCGAGTGCGACAAAGAACTGCCTGGTATTGGTTGTGACGAAATCTGAGAGTTTCTTTGTAGAAATGTCCTTCTCATCCAGTTGTATACGTTTGCATGGCTCATCTTCACCTTCACGCGATAGTGCGGCAACCATTAGCTCTTTACTCTCGACCGGCACTTCGTCATCAAAGAAAGCCAAACCGATCAGGGTTTCACCGAGGTACCACAGATGGCGAAGAAAGGTAATGAGTGCTGCATTGGCAACTGCTTCATTTCTTGTTTTGTACTGGACCAGTTGCTGCAACAATTCCAAGTCATGTTGCGGAGCTGAAGGTGCCGATGGACAAGTAAACCACACCTTCAGGTAGATGGTGATGACGAAAACATTCATTTGTCGAAGTCCTGAAAGTTCTCGAGGTGTAAGATGAAACTGTGAACGGTACAAGTAAATTTTGAGACAGTATATAAGTTTGGCCATCCACCTGGCTCTGTGATAGGCTCCTGGTGCATGCACAGTGACATTATCAGACGCATCACCAAGAAACAAAATGCTCAACTGAAGTAACTCCTTATAGTCGTCTCTTGGCTGGAATGTCAGAAGCTGCTGCTTCAGAAAGACAAGCATTTCTTCTTTGATTGGATTTAGTTCACTGGCAAGTTGATCATCACCGATACCACTTTCAAACGCTTGTCTGTTGATTGTTCTCCATGCTGCTGAGAATCTCTGGAACAATTTGATCTGTGGACCACTTGATGCCTTTTCAATCACTGTTTCAAAGACTTTAGCGACAATAAGTTCATGAATGTGGTGCCTGCATGCCAAACTCAACAGCTGTTTCTTCAACTTGTTTTCCAACAAAACGCATGCGCCAGCTTTATTTCCGGAGTTGCTTGCTGTGGTGTCAAATGACATGCCAATAATTCGATCGGTTAAATTCCAGTCCAGTAACACTTCATGCACTGCTGTAGCCTGAGCTTCACCAGTTCCACTTGATAACTTGGGAACAGCCAACAGTTTCATTACGCCATCCCCAGACACAATTATTGCAAGTCTATCCACAGTCTCTTTTCCTGTCAACTCGGGAAGCAGCTTGCCATCCCAGTGAACTGTCAATGGCGTATCGGGTGAAAAACTGTTTCGCACTTCAGCAGCAATGTCTGCACGATGTTGCCTTCGAGCTAGTCTGGTTGACTCTTTGTTTAAAGTTAGCTCACTGGGATTGTGGCCAAGTGACTTGGCAGCGGCAGCCAAAATGTACGTGGCATTTCTGTCACTTACTTTCGTCCGATCAAGTGCAGATGCCAGCTCTGGAGTAAGTATGTTCATTGGACGGTGACGTTTTGGCGCTGGCATAGACATACTGGGATCCGACACTGTTAGACTACTGCTGTCATCTTCACTTTCACTGCTTTCACCCAAACTTCTTACGACTGAAGCATCCCACTGTCTCTGCTCTTCTCTGACGTTTCTTTGCTCCTCTAAAAGTTCTCGCTGCCGGCGTCTTTCCTCCTGCTTCGTAAGCTTTGTGTCTACTGCACCCATGCATCCCCGCCTGCCCTTTTCTCGCTGTGCTTCCAAGAATTTCTTGTCCTCTTCAATTTTGATGAGTTTCATTGCATTTGCATGTGCAACATCGAATAAATCATCCAAACTTTCCGAAAATGCATCCTCTTTACTCTTTTGCACTTTGGACATCCTTGCCGTATTTTTCTTAAGCGCTTGCCATTTTGCATGCAAATTCTTCAACTTGGCAACAATATTATAGTCCTGTCGGGTTGGTATTCTGGCTTTCATCCAAAATTGTAATAGTTCTCTTGTTGTTGATACAGCACTGTCCTGAATAGTCAGCTTTTCATTCAAATGAAAGTGGAAAAATCTTGCAAGTACTTGACGATTTGATGGTAGTTTGCTGCCTGTTAGTTCACTCAATGTTCCACCAATCAACCAGATGCCTCGATCTTTGCCTTTACTTATACACACAGCTGCCATTGAACCAGGATATCTGCAAGTATATGCACAGAAAAATATAAAACAAGCTCGCAAGTCAGTCAGCAGTCAGTAGCTCAGATCTATTATAATAAGCAACGTTATACTTGCATTGCAACAACAACAAAAAATAAGTAGCAGGACTTGACAACTAGACACTGACAGGCCCACTGGCCACTTTGCAACAAATCAGTCTATTGCACCAATTAAATATTCATAAATTAAGTGTTATGAAACAATACACTTACCCAGAGTTAGCTTTGCATTAAATAAGAAAGTCACAAGTCACACACGCAATAAAGAACAAAATTTAAAATCCAATAAAAATGCAGACAACAACAATCTCCAAAGAATATATAATTGCAATGACTCACACTAATAAGTAAGTAAACTCATTCAACTCAATGTTGTATTTTATTAGGAATAAACCCATAACGTACAATATGTTGGACTATGATGCCAGTGAGCAACCTCTAAATATAATTGAATGTTGAAGAAAAACATACCAGTTGATTACCATATCAATAGGAACAAAATTAGGGGGTAAGACCTGAAAAATATTACACTTAAATTTTTGCCATGTATTTCATTGGCACCCTAATATATATATATATATATATATCTAATATATATATATCTAATATATATATATATATATATATATATATATATATATATATATATATATATATATATATATATATATATATATATATCTATATATATATATATATATATATATATATATATATATATATATATATATATATATATATATCTAATATATATATATATCTAATCTTTGATTTTCCTTCCTTAGCTTCTTCATGTCTTGTTTGACACTGGGTGTAAACCATACTTTTTAATCTTGATAGTCCACCTGCATTCGAGTGTTCTTCGCCTTTCCGATATTTTAGTTCAAAATCATATTCCGACAGGTTAGCTAACCATGTTTGGAATTGCAGACTGATTGGCGTTTTTGTAGTGTTCATGAAAAACAATGCCTTGTGGTCGGTGCGAATTATGAATTTTTTCCCGTACAGATATTCTCTAAAATGCATGACGTATTCATGTATGGCGAGCAGTTCTTTCCTAGTTACACAGTATCCATTTTCATGTGATGACATATGTCTCGAGCCATAAGCTATGACAGATTCTTCTCCATCTTCTGTAATTTGACTCAAAACTACACCAATGGCTCCGAAACTAGCGTCTGTGTCTAAGATAAAAGTCCTATATTCTCTTGGAAAATCAAGGATAAGTGCTTCGCACAACCGTCTCTTCAGAGTTTGCAAGCTCTCATTGCATTCTTTAGTCCAATTTATATCTTTATCGCATCCAGATGTTGCAGCGTATAATGGTTCGGCGATTTTGGCATAGTCTTTGATGAATCTTCTATAGTAGTTCGTTAATCCGAGAAACGATCTCAATTGTTTTGAACATTTTGGTACTTCTGGTTTCTCGATCTCTTCCATTTTCTTCCTGTTTGTCTGGATACCCTTCTCGTTAATTGTGTGACCAAGGAAACACAATTCTGTTTTATTGAATTTGCATTTTTCTGGATTTATCTTCAGTCCTGCCCCTTGAATTCTTCTGAATATTTCCCTTAATAGCTCATCGTGGTCTTTTTGACTTTTACCATATACCAAGATATCATCTAGATAAACTACTACTCCCTTGAATAGCATTCCTTCTAGCACTGTATGCATCAGTCTCTGAAATGTCGCAGGAGCTGTTGCTAAGCCAAACGGTAGTCTATTGAAGCAAAATTGTCCTTCTCTTGTACTGAATGCAGTCATTTCTTGAATTTCTGGAGCCAACTCCACTTGATAATACGCCTGACCTAAATCGATTGACGAAAATATTTTTGCATTCGCGAGACAGTCTAGTAAGAATTTGGTGTTAGGCATAGGAAATGACTCTTTTTCTGTTATGGAATTTAATCCACGATAATCTACACACATCCTGATAGATCCATCTTCCCTAATATCACTAACGGGGCATTCCAAGGACTCTTGCAACACCGAATAACATTTGCTTTCATTTACTCTTTTATCAGTTCTTCAATCCTTTTGTCCATGTGCATCGGTTGCCGTCGAGGATGTTGCATTATTGGGCCTCCTGTTATCCGCATCTCATGTCGAACTAAGTTTGTAAATCCCAGATCGAATTTCGATGCCATAAAAATTCCACCGTATTCCCTAATCATTCCTTCAATATCTTTATTATTCTCACCTGCCATCGCCACTAGTGCTTTATTTATTCTTTCTTCATCAGTGTAAATTTTGTTTATCAATGACGTTTCTATATTATTGATTTTCATTAACTTTACTCCAAACTCTTTCATTGTATCAATGCCCCCTATGAATTCGGGTTTGATCTCTTTTACCACTACTACTGTGATTATTTTGGTCTTCTGATTCCATGTGGCCGGTTTAGTCATGTATTCCATTGCTTCTTCACCTCCAGTTGAAAAAACTCCGCACAATAATATCATACTACGTTTAAGTTCTGGTTTGCCTATTTTCTCCCACAAATTCTTGCTCATGACTGTTACTGATGCTCCAGAATCCCATAACATCTCTGTTTCGGCATTATTTTACTCCAATTTCTTCCATCTTTCGTCTGGTACATCTCTTCTTCTGCCTCGTCTCTTCGTCGTTCATTTCTTATTTCACAATTTATTGTCTTGACTCCACCGACGAAATGAAACCCATGGAGTCACTGATGTTTTTTCCGTCTTCTTTCAATATAGTATATTTCTCAGGGACATTGTAATTATCTTCCATATTGCTGTGATCCATTCTGAAATCCTGGCTGTTCTCGGTGTAATCTCTTGTTTCAGATTTTGAATCTTCTTCTTCTATGCACGCTATTCTTTGATATCGGTGTGGAACATCTTTCCGTAACGAAAAACAATCTCGGAACCCGTGTCCTTCCTTGCCACATATCAGGCATTTATCTCCCAGTGAACACTCATACCTTCTATGTCCCCTTTCGCCACAGCAAAAACAATCACCTACCGTTAATTTTGGGACCGATGCTTGTGGTAGTCCCCTACTTTCGTTGTACAGCCTCCTTGCAATATTCTTCATGGATATTGTTGGCAGCTTTCTTTCTGAGCTATTCGGGATTCTCGTATTTCTCAAGAATTGTTCTCTTGGAGATTGTTCTCGACGACCATGGTTATTTCCTTCGTATTGTATTGGTCCGCGTATAGGATGTTCGTCTCTTCTTGATCTGTGGTGACTAAATGGGTCTTCTGATAGTCTTCTTTGTGGTGATGTAGGCATGGGATCTTGGGTATTCTTTTGAATTCTCATCTTCCCTCCCTCAGTCACGCTAGCGTATGTTCTTTGACCGATTGCTTTAATAAATTCTGTTTTATGGTTTCCATTTTTGTTACTTTCAAAAATTTTCGCCAATGATCTCGTTTCTTCAATTTTTGTTTCTGGTTTCGTCAATAGTATCTCCCTCAGTCTCGCATCGCGTGCTTTATTTGCGATGAGGTCTTGAACAATATCTTCTTCTGATCCTCCTGAATTTACAACTTCAGCTAAAGCTTTTCTTAGCCGTATTTCAAAAGCTGCAAACCTTTCATCATCTTCCTGTTCCATAGATGCCAATTCTCTGATTTTGTAAGTTATTGATTTTGTAATTGTGAACGTATTTAAGAACCACGCTTTGGCTTTAACATCTGTTGTTTCTGTTTCTCTGACGTTTCCTCACAATGTCTTTGCTTCTGCCACTAATAACACATCGAAAGTACTTGTCAATCGTTGCCCATTTTTCAGCAACCATTCTTCTATATCCCTGATCCATTCTTCGGCTTCTTTTAAACCTCGTCCATCAAATCGTCTGATGTTCAGTGTGAGCATGTCTTGGCATGATTTCGGTAGGCATTCCATTAGCGATTTTGTCGATTTCGAAATGGCGTTGATATTTTGATTTTCGGCGTGGTCACCAGTTAAATCTTAAATCCATCTTTAAATTTCGCAGAAAAATCTTGAAACTAACAATATATATTTATTCAAAGAATTTATAAATAACAAGTTTTATTTAATTCACCAAAACCGCCAATACCAAATTATTAAAACAACAAGATATCTAACTAGTACAATTTATAAATATAAAAATTGTATAATATTTTATTCCTTGACATATTTTTTATTTGAGTGAATTTGTTTCAGTATATTGTTGTCATTTTTTAAAATATTGTAAAAATTTTATTTTTAAATTTCTTTCTAAAATTTCTTTGAGAATTAGGGCCAGTGATATACTTTTTGTTATCAATATAAAATTGAAGACTATGAGTATTTTTAAGCTAAGTTTAAGAAAATTTATGTATTTATGAAATATTTAAATAAATTACTTACCTTAATTTGCTATGGTAAGTAGCAGATTCGTAATATTTATTTGTTTAATTAGCTTCCTAGCACGCAGTACGAACACGAAGTGTATCATCTGAGAAACAAATACAATGTAACTGGGTAAGAAAACAATATGTTAGTCTTAGTAGTCCGTAGGATTCTTAGAGTGCAAAACAATGATTTTCATAAATATAAAATTTAACTTAATTCTAAAAGTTGGGACTTTGAAAAACGTTGCGGGACGCGGGATAAATCGTGAAAAATCGGGACGTCTGGTCACCTTAATCTAACATGAATAATAACTAATGTAATATTTCCTACTGAATATTTTTCTCCTGTTGTTTTTATTGTCCAACTTTTAAACCGGATTTATTTTAAATTACTTAGAATGAGAATATTACTTATCAAAAATAAATATTTCAGCACATATAACATTGAAACGAAAAAAGATTCATTCATTAATTAACATTAACATTAATATGGACAGATTGAAGATACAGGCCCTGAAAATTCAAACCAAACGACAAAGGGTTCGGG
The DNA here is from genome assembly GCA_959609185.1 of Schmidtea polychroa. NCBI lineage: Eukaryota > Metazoa > Platyhelminthes > Tricladida > Dugesiidae > Schmidtea > Schmidtea polychroa. The sequence continues at coordinate 41,252 of CAUHTR010002124.1, forward strand.
ATAATAAGGCCCTCGTCGACAAGTACACCTCGATTGATGGACAAAGGGACTCCACCAAATACCTCCTCCAGATCCTACCACCGGTCCAGCCAAGAAGTACAATAAGCCGGAAAAGCTCATGCCAGTTCGCCTACGCGCCCTTAAGGAAGCCGGCTTTATGGGATATTCGAACCATATTTTTTCAAGCCTCGGCCTGCCTGAAAGGCGTGATAAATAAATAATTTACTTGGGTTATAGTGTGTTTTTTTTAGTAAATAAGTAAACGGAAAATCACTAATCTGACATTAACTTAGTGCGATTATGCCACAATTTGTTAGAAATTAATCAAACTCCGTTAATTTCAGTGCGAGAAAAAATCCACTAGTTGCAACCGAAGCTAAAGGACGCACAAGCGTTGGCAGGGGAAGCTATCATCGAGTTGGGGAAGAGGTACTCGAGAGTTACCCAACAAGCGGGTTCAAAATAAAAATTTTCTACTGTGTAATGCAATGCCGAATAAATTTTAGTTTGTTTAAGTTTGAGTCTCTTACGAATAACAGCAATATTTTAACTTATAAGGAACCCAATAACTGTTTAAAAGAAGGTAAGGTAGGGCCAAGATTAAAGCGTTAATAAAGTATAGAGTAATGGAACTTGATTGAAATTGGACATAAGCCTTCTATCGGCAGTCCGCGACAACACTGGAATACGCAATGATTATAGTGTACTGGGGTACGCTCACTTTTCGCAAGTATTCACTCATGCGGCACATTATCAATGTTGATTGATCAACGGGTGTCGGATGGTACCGTAAACAATTGTGTCCTGGGTTACGTTGGAAACGACACCAAAGGGTAAAATGTGGATAACTTGGGACCAACTAAAGGTATCCATTATAAAAGAAATCCTGAATGAAAACGTTCCAGTGACACTTATTTTATCAACAAATAACAAGAGTGAAAAGAATTTAGAAAATGGCTTTCTGATTGTATTCAGGAACTAAAAATACAGTTGAAATAAATAACTGAAACTAAAAAACGGTTACGTCATATTTTTCTCCTACAATTCAAAACGAAATTATCTTACAACTAGCTTCTAAAGTTTTACATATAATAGTTAGTAATATTAAATCATAAAATTACTTTTTCATAATCTTAGATTCTACATCAGATTTTCGCAAAAAGGATCAGTTATCCAACATTATTCAGTATGTTAAAATAACAGCTCAATAAACCAAATGTTCAAGAAAGTTTTCAAGCTTTGTAAATATAGCGTCTTTATCTGGGGAAAATTTAGCAGACGTCATTATTGAGGAATTAAAAGTAATAGGAATCAAATTTGTTGATTGTCGTGGTCAGTCGTATGACAACGCAAGCAATATGAAAGAAGAATGAAAGAAGAAAGAAGGCAGTGAAAACTCGAATTTTAGAAATCAGCAACAAAGCAAGATATAAACATAAATGAGCTAAAAAGTTGCTTTATAATTTCTTTGTATTATTTTTTTAAAATAAATCAAAAATCTTTTTTAGTTCTCTGCACAGGGCTTGCAAAAGTTACAGCACGGTGATACCAAACAAAATACACGAGAGGATGTTTTTCCTAAAAAAGGCAGGTAATACGATAATTAACAATATATAACGATGATAGATTTTAAAAGAGATGCGTGAGGATTTAAAAGGTTAAAAATGATAATTACATATTAGAACTTAAATACTTAAAAAACTGAAAAAATTATTCTGTTTACTGAAAAGACGATTTAAAATTTCATTAACAAAATTAATCAGAAAAAAAAATTTTAAAAAGTCAAAAATGAGATGGTTATTTTTTCAAATTTTATAAATGTTGAACTTTAGTTTTAATCACAGCTCTGTTGGTAAATATTGAAATTATACTCTTTTGTATTTGTTTGAATACTGAATGTCGATGTTGATATCATGTTCCGTTGAAATTCATTTTGTAATAGAATAAATATTCATTTATAACTTTTAGCATAAATCTTAAATTAATTTGTGATTATTATTTCCGTTAAAATATCAATATATTTCTTGTTATATAAAGGGATCATTTGTTGGTTTTAATTTCGTTTCCAATAACCCACTTGGTCCCGGGAAATTTCGAAAATAAAAGCTGCAGTGAAGTTTAAACAACACCGAAAGAATGAGCGGACAAACAATAAGTAGAATTAATGCACAAATAACACTTACTGTCAGGGAATCTTCATGAATTTTTAATTAGATTTGTCTAATTTAATTTATTAGAATTTCCTCTTTCAACATTTATTCTGCCTCCGAATCTAAATTAATAGTTAAAGTTTCATTTTGTTATGTTGAAAATTTATTTTAATTTTTTTATTTGACATTCTCATCGCGTATCTATTTATATTCCGTAATTTTGTTGAAAATATAAATTTAATACTTTCGATTCTAAATGATAAATGGTATTTACATTATCTTTATTATCTTTATTAATTATATTTACTTAATTAAATTTATTACATTTATTAACAGCTTCATCAATTGGAATATATTTTGTCATCTATTTTTCATTTTTTTATAATTTTTTAAATATTTATTTTTTTTTCAAAATTTAAAATTATTAAAATCCAAAAATATATTTCAAAATAATTAATTTTTACTTTTAATAGATAAATGGTTTTAATGTAATAATTTTCATCTTGTCTAAAGTATTTTATTTACCATTTCAAATCTAATAATATTTATTTTAATTTATTATTTATCCATCATTTGTTTAGATTTTATTTTTCAGATTTCCGTCACATGGTCGCTTTGGGGAGTGTTAGGTTGAGTAGGTGAAGTAATTTAACTTAAAGGAGGTGCCATATTGCGTCCGAGAGATCGAATTTCATCCCCTAACTTCTCTTCCAATCTTTGATTGCTTAGTTAATCATGCAGATTTTCGTTTCAGAATTGGAAACACCACGTTTCTCGTTTACAATAGTTGTCTCTATAGTTCAGGTTCTTGGTTGGCAGCCTTCATCTTCTATGGGAAAACCCATGTTTTCTCAAGCCGATGATATTTTTCTAGCATACGATCATATTTGCCTTAGAACTTCTTGTTTTCTTGTTTTTTACAGTTATTATTATTATTATTATTATTATTATTATTATTATTATTATTATTATTATTATTATTATTATTATTATTATTATTATTATTATTATTATTATTATTATTATTATTATTATTATTATTATTATTATTATTATTATTATTATTATTATTATTATTATTATTATTATTATTATTATTATTATTATTATTATTATTATTATTATTATTATTATTATTATTATTATTATTAATATTATTATTATTAATATTATTATTATTATTATTATTATTATTATTATTATTATTATTATTATTATTATTATTATTATTATTATTATTATTATTATTATTATTTTATTATTATTATTATTATTATTGAAAATAATGATCGAACATTTTCTATTTATTCATTTAAATAATTAAATTATCTTTCAAAACATTGAAAAATTATTTTAGTTTTGCTCCAAATCGATTAATGGAATGTGAAAGATCATATTACTAAAGAATGATAATTGGAATGGTTCCATGTTCCACATGCCTAGGGTATCACATAAGGTCCCAGTAGAAATGAAAATATATTGACATCAAATGATTAACTCCGTTTGATTTTAATGGTCAAATTAAATTATTAATTCTTTATTAATATTTTAAAACTATGAAAATATTTTATAATTATTTGAAATTAGACAATTTAGAAATTATAATTCTTTCGCAGTCTTTGATTTTTACCAATGATGAGATTTGATTAACCGGTTCGTACTAAGTTGTTGTTAATATTATTTGTTGCTTTAAATATTTATTTATTTGGGTGTATATGTTACTAATAATGGGAAGATTTTGCCATATAAAATTAAATAATAAGTTTTGAGCATCACAATCCATTAGTTAGCTAATTTTGTGGTAAAAGGCTCCAATAGACAGAAAATTCGTAATCTTATAGTCATTATGGAATACAATGACATATTCGAGACAGTGATGAGATTCGGTTGAGAGAATTGACCAGATCAGTGCGGTTGGAACTGCCTGTGATACTTTATACTATATTAGAACGTTAGCATAAATTTTATTTTTAATCAACAGGATTACATTTTTTATTCCAGTGTTATGTGAAAAATTTTTTTATTCGAATGATGAATAACCTTTCACTTTCATTAAAAAGCATTTTCCAAATTTATTATTATAAATGTTATATTTCAAAATTACATTTGTTTAAATAATTATATTTTGCAAAATTCATATTAATTAAGATATAATTTTAAAAATGAATTTGAATTTCATTATGAAATGCCCATACTACTCAACATTATTTATTTTACAATTGGGACATTTCCCTTTCAACTATTATTCGGCATCGGTATTGCATTTCCATGGAATTATTTAAGAGTTATACAGACATTGACAAAACGAAACGAATCTATTATTTAATTCCACAACTTGAAATAAAACTTGCATCCCATCCACCCTACACAAATATAAACACGCTTGGTGTCAAGCCCATGATATCAATTATATGGACCCACAATTAATTTGCCCATATCCCGTTATAGCTTGAAAGACAACAGTACAATTATAATAAAAAAAGAATAACAAAAGCGTCAATTTGAATATAGAGAAATTAAAAACAACTTACAGCTTAAATGATGATTACGAAAAATAGAATTCTCATTTTAGTAAAGATTCCAGTGCTATCACTCGATTCGAACCTGAAACTTTTTTCAGAAGTCAAAATTTTCACTGCTTTGTGATAATCATAAACCACATAGTCTGGATAACATGAACTGTAAAGAAAAGACAGTAACCATTTCTAAATGGACTAAAATTATAAAATATTATTATTTAAAATATTTTTTAGTGTTTCGTTTTGAATTTTAGAGAATATTTAATTAAAAAAAATTTAATTTTAAATTATTCAGAAAAAAGTTTATAATTATTTTTAATCAATGAGAAGTAAGAAAAAGGAAATAAAAGAAAAGATCAAAAGGTAATTTGAAAATAGAAGAAACCAAATTCTAAGCTATCTTATAGTCGAAATTTTTTCCATTTGAATTAATTATATTATTTGCAGCAAAAGGCTTAAATTATCATTTAATTATTATTATTATTATTATTATTATTATTATTATTATTATTATTATTATTATTATTATTATTATTATTATTATTATTATTATTATTATTATTATTATTATTATTATTATTATTATTATTATTATTATTATTATTATTATTATTATTATTATTATTATTATTATTATTATTATTATTATTATTATTATTATTATTATTATTATTATTATTATTAAGAACAGAAATAGTTGTAACAAATTTTATTATCTAAGACAGATCTTAAAAAACGCTGTTATGAAGCTCTTGATTACATAACATCTAAATATGGAGTTTGTTTATTTATTAATTATTGATACGGAATATATGTAAACACTCAGAAATGCCAACATTCAAAACAAACAATCAATCATAATTAAATTCTGATCTTCACTATGATTTCACTTAAAATAAAATAATATTTATTGGGAATCTTTTGAAATAATTCTTTTAAATTTAGTTTGTCATCCTATACATTTTCTTTGTTTAAATTTAACAGGTTAAATTAATTTAAAATATCATAATAGTTTAATAAATTTAACTCATCATATAGTCCTGAAATACCTTGTGAAATGAATAATTTTATTGAAAATATTATAAGGCAAAGAAAATTTTGTAGAAAAAAATTGAAGTATTTACAATGTTTTTCCAATTCAATTAATTGAAGACTGTCATTTTTTAAATAGATTTTTGTCTATAATTTTGAGTAAAGTATTTTAAATAATGTTATGCTTTTAGAAAACAATTATAAATATTTATTAAAAGCACTGAGCAGAATTTTAAATTTTATATTAATTTAATAATGATAATAATAAAAGAAATAAAAGTAATTATTATTTTTAAGTATGATAACATTATTATTATTATAATATTATTATAATAATATTATTATTATTATTATTATTATTATTATTATTATTATTATTATTATTATTATTATTATTATTATTATTATTATTATTATTATTATTATTATTGTTATTATTATTATTATTATTATTATTATTATTATTATTATTATTATTATTATTATTATTATTATTATTATTATTATTATTATTATTATTATTATTATTATTATTATTATTATTATTATTATTATTATTATTATTATTATTATTATTATTATTATTATTATCTTTAAAAATCTATTAAATAATAATTTAAGCCTTTTCTGCGAGTATATATCATTTTCACAATAAAATTCAAGAAAATTATATTTAATTTTATAAATAATTAATATTTTTATTTCGTTTAAAATATGCTTCGAAGAGATTGTTGCATGGCCACATTTCAGCCAGTCATCCATGATTCTGTGTGGTCACTGCTGCAATAACAAAATATATTTTACTAACATTCAAACAACTGGGATCATAAATATATTCAATGGAGAAGTATGATAAAAAATAATGTTCAGGGATAAATAAAAAGTAGTAAGTTTCAGGTAGTAAGTCTTTTTCAAATATATTATTCGCAACAAAAGGCTTACATTATCATTTAATTGTTTTTAAATTTAATTAATGCTGCTACAATGTAATCATCAATTTATTATTATCATCATTATTTTATTTTTTTTAATCATCACTGAATACATTCCATTTCAGACAAATGAGGTAGGTAGTAAATAAATTATTAATCACCTATTATTCAGAGAATTAGTATTTAAAATTAAAAGAAAAATGAAATAAATAAAATGATTTTTAAAATGAAATTCAATGCAATTTCTAGTGGCAAATTAGTTTCCAGTTTACTTGGCTCTCATCGAATCATTCAACATTATTGGCAGACCCCAGAATCTGACCACTATCACCAAGTCGCATCAAATATCACAATTTTTATACTAATCTTGTCAAATGTAACCACATGATCTTTATCCCATTGACATGACTTTCGTGATAGGCTTATCCAAGCCCCAGTGTGTGTGCTTCGCCAGGCGAGTTTTTTTCCAGGCCCTCGGTCACACCCCCTCCTTCTGTCGCAGTGCCGACTCTTGAAGCTGCTGATTTCTGATTGATCTTGTCGACTTGGGATATTTCCAGCTGAGATCCCATCATAACTGCTCTTGTCAAATGATAATTGATGGTATGCTGTCGGTCCACAGACTCAAACTAAATGATTTTACACCTTTTTTTATCCACACCATATTTTATTGAATCGCAAGAATTTATGCGGAATTAACCGAGCGGCTGCTGCTCTAGTGAAGGTTGTGATGCATAAAAATATTATTTACTTTCTATGATTCAAGATTTCTTATTTTAGCTCAGGTTACCCAAATTATCAATCTATAATATCTTATCAGCACAAATGCATTATATAATAATTTGAAAATTTAAATTAATAAATTGTTTTAAGATTACCTCAAATTGAATTTTGTATTAACAGAACGCGACAGAGTGCAACGGGATAATTTATGGAAGGAAAGTTAATCTACATTCTTGTTTTTCAGCACCAGTTAAAACAAGTCACGATATTATAGAATCAGGAAAAGAAAACAAAAAAAGGGCAACAGAAAAGATGAGAAGCTAAGACTCAAAGAGACATGGTATGCGTCATTTTGAGATGGGAAGAATGTTTTAGTGCAATTATTAGTAATATTTGTTTGATCGACTTGAAAAAGTTTTTTATTGACTTTGATCCAGAAATGTTTCTGAGAATTATTCCAGACTAATAAGTATAATATGTTCCCCTTGATGGTAAAGAATAAACTAATGTTATTACTCAATTAATTGCACAATTGTTCCTTATATTTTCAACATCACTGTTTCTCTGCCACCAACTCGCTATGTTTACACGGAAAATTCACATATAATTAACGTTGTGATAAAAGTTTGCTTCTTACAAAAACTTTCTCACAACTTCGTGATTTTCATAAGTTTCAGTAAAACGAACCATAGTATATTGTATTAAAATATAGGTGTAATTCTTAGGCGTAATATTTATCCTGTCCGTTGCGCTTCATAGTTGCCCGACTTACCTGTTGTGACCGTGATATCGTAGCATGATGGCATACCAGATGGTCAATCCTGAGTTTAATTGTAGCTTCTGTGTGCGTTTTGTTTTCGGAAAATAGATTTTTATGTGTGCACACACAGACGCGAACAATGTTTTTATGGAATTTAGATATGTTAATTTTTGGATAATTTCGAATTTTGGAGTTTTTGATATTTTATGTTTTGATTTGAAAGTTGTTATAAAAAGGTGAATTTTAAAAAATTGTATTTTATTTTATTGGTAAATAAAAGTTTTTGACGTTTAAAAAGTGTTCCAAGTTTAAAAAGTTTAATAAAAAGCGACTTGCAGATTAAAAAAGGAATGGATGAACGGAAATTGGAATATGAAGATTTTGACGATTGGAAAAGTTCAAAGATTGTTGAACAGAGCGAATTTGTTATTTGCTCACCTTTGTTGTTCTTTGAAGAGATTTATATGACAAACGAAACTAATGACACTTCCAAAATGTTTTATGATATTTCTTTTAAGAATGGATCTAATGGAGCTGAACTTTATGATGTGTTACCTAAAAGTAGAATCGAATTGCTAATTCACGATGACAGTGATGGATCTGAGTCTGCGATGACAATTAACCACCAGAAGTAAACTTATTCAAACTTATTAATTTGTACACATCGACACAAGAGTCTACAGGATTATCGACATACGACAGTTAAACCGCTTCGGCAACCCGATGGTCCATTACGTAGTTCATTTTATTGAGTTACATGTCTGTATATTTTGACTGTGTACTTAAAAATTTGCATATTAAATTTTGATGAAAATGATTCCAAATTAGAAGTGAAAAATGAAAAAGAAACTAACATAATAAAACTTTAATTAAACATCGTAGTACATTTCATGAAACATTACACAAGTAAAAGTTGCTTAATATGAGTTCTTTTCTAACAAAATCTTTTAGCATAAAATAGCAAATAATATAACATATGTCTGTCTTTAGAGTCAGATTTCTGTGCATGAGTTAGTATGGATGTTTCAATCCAGTAAAACAAATTCAAATTATTTTATTCAATTTATTTTTTAATTAAATTTTTATCATTTTTAACTGCGAATTTTGATTACTTAATCCCAGATTTATTTCTGAAATTTTATATTTTAACTTTTCTGTAATGCTACTCCAGGATTAATTTCGCACTCATTTTTCGAATTTTCTCTCATTTTTCGTTTCTTTTATCTTTATAATTTTGTTGTTTTCGTTATTTTAATAAATATTTTATTTCTACTTCTTGTTTTTATTCATCGCCATGAATTTAAATTTGTCTTAATTTTGTTATTTATTTTTTTCTATATTTATTTATTTCTTGCAATTTTTCTTGCATTGGTATTAATTTTATATTTTTTTATGTTTTGATTTTGGTTTTTTGTTGGTTCATTTTAAAAGGCTTATTGTTTAAAATACATTTTCGATCAAAATATATATTCAAATTAAGGAAAAAATCAGTTTTTGGCCAACAGATATTTAAAAAACAAATGAAAAATGATAAATAGTGACAAAAATAAAAGATTTTACTTATATTGCTTTTATAGTCAAATAGTAAATTTACCAAACAAGTTTTTTTGATTTTCTCAACAAACCTGATGAAATTAATGAAAAAAAGCATTAAAAAATTGTTTTTTAATTATTAAAAAATACAAAACGAGCAATAGCAATAACGAAATAAATTGTCTTTTTTAATAAATTAACTTTAATTAAACAAATAAATACTTGTCATTTAAAAATTAGATTATTGAAAATTGAAACAAAATATTGATTTAAAGTGTTTAATTTTTTCCTGATTGGTAAGAATTATAAAATAGATAATTGAAGATTTTAGAGATAGATTGAAGAATCAAAAAACAATTAACAATAACTAATTAAAAATAATTCAATCAGAAAACAAAAAACATAATTTTATTTTCATTTATCCGTGAAGAATTTAATTATTTTTACATATTTTTTACGTTAATAATTCAATTATTTTAAGTGAAATTCAGAAATAATTTTTAAAATAAATAGTTTTTATAATATAATATTCAATGCAATTTCTAGTGGTAAACTAGTTTGGAGCTTATTCTAAGACTGCATTAGATATCGCAATTGTTGTACTGTTTTTACACCATTTCTAAATACACATTTGTGACATACATCCAAAAGTTGCGGAATAATTAAACACACTCTTCAACTTTCATCTAAAGTTTGGTCAATAATGACTTTGGAAATTGTCATTCTTAGACAATTTTTGTAGACAATCAACCACATTTCCGTATAACATAGATTCATCCGATAAAGCTTTAAGTGGAATTCTATTCCTGATTTGTATTTGAAACTTTAATTTTATTTCATAAATTAATTGAGAAAATTGTTCATCTTGATGATAAAATCCAATAATTTCGGCAATTACTTTAATTTTGCAAAAGGTCCTTATGTGATAAAGAATAGGAAAACAGTGTTTGAAACAACTCAAGTGATAAGAGGCCAGAAACGGCCACCTTTTCCATGTCCACCGATTATAATTATACCTCTCACTTTGTAAATAGAATCACCATGAACATTAACATCTTCTTTACTCATATTCAAAATGAATTAAAAGCTAAATATCTAACAAGTTAAAAAAATGATGAATATCAAAATATTTTTTCAAATTTTGTATTTTGCCCAAAAAAAAACTTAAACATTTTTTTTCGGTCATTTTCACTCCACCCTATTAAACAACTATTCTTAAAAAAAACTTTACATTTTTTTATAAAAAACAGGAGACAAGATTTAGAAAGACCACTAAAACAACATTTTTGTCTAAACTATGTCACGCGAATGTGATTCATTTTGTATCTAATTATTGCAGATTCAATTTGGAAACGACGTAGCAAATGTATATAAATACAATTAATATTATACAAACTAATTTCATGACTAACTCATATTACTGCTTTATCACAACATAGGTGTTTAACGCAATTAAATTTTGTAATGACATCTGACGGCTGTAAGTAATTGAATAGAATCAAATAATTTTCATTTTCAAATGATGTACTGATAAAAATCTTTGCTGATTTGGCAGTCCTATCAACAAATTATAAATTCCCTAAACTTGACATAAGACTGCCAAAAATTCGTGTTAAATGAATAAAATAAAGTTTGAAAAGATGAAAATAGAAAATTAAAATGAAATTCCAATCACAAAATATTTATCAAATATGGTCACCCTTTTTCTGGATTGTCATTAAAGTTTGTGCTGCCAGATTTGAAACGAAAATATCCTTCCTCACACTCTCTTTCACTAATTTTTCCTTCCACAAAAGTTTGTTTGAAATCTCAAACCGTCTTTTTAGATAGCAGTGACGAATATGAATATGATTATCGCCATGTATTTTATTAACTAAAACAAAATGTATTATAAGAACTTCTTTCAATTTCCACCACTGATGTCTTTTCAATTGACATTGTATTTATTAAAAACCTTGACTATGAATTAATAAATGTATCCATGATTTTTTGATATCTTTAGTCAAGCTTTTTAATAAATACAATGTAAAGCAAAATGGATATTTCTTTGAAAACAAAGTAACCAAAACTGCAAATCAAAAAAAAGATACATTTTCAAGAATTAAAATTGTTTTAAATTTCAACAGTAAGATATAATAAAGAGGATAAACAAATGATTCCTATATAAAATACGAATTTTTTTGAAAGCTTTTTTAAACTTTGATGAAAAGGTAAACGTAAATTAACGGAAAAACCTCTCAGCTGATATATTAATTATATTTATTATTTATTATTTTTATATATAGTAAATTACAAAGCTATTATTTAACTATTTATTTTAATGAAATGCTGAAATCAAAAGCTTTTAAATAATTATTTTAAATTTTACTCATTTAATTTTAATGATAATTTCAAGAATAACATTTTTTGACTAATGAGGAAATTTCAATTAATTAAATGTATAAATTTTGCGGTTTTAAGGTGTTTTATCAAATAAGTAAATTTTATTATTTCGAATAAAATTTGTATAATTAAAATATAAAATAAATTTTTTTATTATAATTAATTCTATTAATTAAAAATTTAATAATAATAATAATAATAAATAATACTAATTAATAAATACAAATAATAATAATAGAGAATAATAATAATAATAATACTAAAATAATAATAATAATAATAATAAATAATAACTAAATAATAATAATAATAATGAATAATAATAATAATAATAATAATAATAATAATAATATAATAAACTTTAACATTATAAGTATTGTTATTATTATAAGGTTGAAAATTATTAATTAAAATTTTCGTAATTCAGCAAAACAATTATTATTATTATAATTGCTATTTCTATATTTTCTATATTTCAAGATTTCATTCATAAGATTTCATTTCCTCCAAATTTGAATCTTTTCGCCTCTAGTTCGCCTGAAAACAAGCCTGAAATTTAATCAAATAAGATAGATAGAAATCATAAAAATAGAGAAAACTTTGACGATAAATGGTAACATTTCTCTCATTCATAAACAACGAATACAGTAATAGGAAAGAACTATTCACTGTTTAAGAATGAAAAATGATTATCAAAATCGAAAGTCAAACCTTTCCAATGGTTTACAAACAATATTCGGACTACTTAAATAATGTTTTCTTTCCCTTCGGTTGCTAGTTCCGTATTACTCAGAAAATTGGTTTGCATATTCATATTTCGCAAAATATATTACCATAATATTATGTTCATTTATATATGTATTATAATGAATTCAGCAGAATGTTCCATTTCAATTCTTTCATTTAAAGTTTGTATAAACTACTTGTTTGTTTTTACATGAAACAGATTTATTTCTAGGACAACATTTGTGCAACCAGAATTACAAGTTAAATTTATTCCATTTTTTCCATGTAAATTTTTTGTCGTGGACAAATTACGTCTTATATTAATTTTAAGAAATATAAAAGTATTAATTTATTGTATAATTTATCAAAAATTGCAGTTGTTTTATCAAATTTAAGAAAGTAAAATGTAAGTGATAAAAAGTTAAAGAAGTTTGAGAAATTTTCAAACTTACATTAATTTTATATATTTATTTTGTTATTATCACTATTATTATTATTATTATTATTATTATTATTATTATTATTATTATTATTATTATTATTATTATTATTATTATTATTATTATTTTTATTATTATTATTATTATTATTATTATTATTATTATTATTATTATTATTATTATTATTATTATTATTATTATTATTATTATTATTATTATCATTATTATTATTATTATTATTATTATTATTATTATTATTTTTATTATTATTATTATTATTATTATTATTATTATCATTATTATTATTATTATTATTATTATTATTATTATTATTATTATTATTATTATTATTATTATTATTATTATTATTATTATTATTATTATTACTAAAATTAATTAGTACACGATATGCTAGGTCTTAGCTTCATGTTTTAAGGTTTATTCAAATCAAAAAATCAGAATTTTTGATTATGAAATGGTCCTTATCAGCCCAATGATAATAAGTCTTATTATATCGTCTACTAATTAAACCATCGTTTAATATATAAGTATATATATTATTTATATTATACTTATTAGAAATTTTTTGACTATGAATAAGTAAAGATATCGATGTTTTTTTTGATATTCACGAATTATCCGCACAGGCTTTTTTAAGAGAAACATTTGAATGTGCTTGTTATTTCTGTTTGTCTATGATAACACTTATAACTGCTTCTATCTTCCAAGTATGAGATTCCTTTGGTGGTTCTCCATCTAATATCACTCAAGCTTTTTCAATTACCAGCTTAAGATTGATATATTCGACTATCTATAGAGATTTTAATAAGCCAATTGGAAGGCCCACAACAAAAGCTAATTCTATTCCCGTCCTTTCCTATTCTTGTCAGTTCTCTAAGATGTTTAAGGGCCGAAACTCCACCGGTTGCCATTTTCTCAATTTTAAAGCTTCATAGACAGCATATGGACTCAAGTCGAAAACTTTCATCAAGGCAGATAACTGGAGGCTGAATAACTGCTCCCTGAGCTTCAGATTGGTATCCCCATTTATCTAGAGCTGCTCTGTGAAGTCATAGGGAAATAACTTGTTCATGTAATCGAAAATTTCGAGTAATTGACTTTTCAATTTGAATTCCTCGGCCCACTGAAGGATATTTACTTATCCAAAATACACTGTAAAAGATTCAAATTCTTCACTAAGGCCGCGATAGCTTTTTGTTCCATCGTCAATTTAGCATGTACTTTAATAATAACAAATAACAATATATCTGTTGAAATTACCCGCTTGCAAAATTGCACTGCGAAGTGTTGATTTCAGTGTTGCATAACCACACTGTTATGCAATAGTGTCAAACTCATTACAATGGTCTTACCGTTTACTGGTCTAACATTAAACAATTATTTTATAGTTATTACTTTCATTTAATGTTTTCTTTAATAATTATTTACTTATTATTATTTTAATTACTGTTAATTTATTATTATTTTAAATTATTTATTTTTTATCTCTATCCTTATGATAGACGAATATAATTATTCATACGCCATGTTTACAAGTTTGCAGAGTTTTTCTGTGATTTAGCTAATTCACAAGTGATGTGATTTCCAGTGTAGCAGTGAAAGTATGCAATAGAGTTGAATCAGCAATATTGTATACTTACCTGGCGCGAAGAGAAATCTTCGCGTCTCCTGCATTAGTACTGATGAGAGCCAAAAGCTCGAAACTAGTTTACTATTGGGATTTGCACTGGGTATCACAAAGCTTGTAATGTTTATATTATTTTAATGTTAGACATCCGTAAAAAATATTTTACACCAATATGATTTATGTTATTATTATTTTAAAATAACACTCTACGAATTATCGCATTAAGTACCAATTTTATACGAATAGCAATATTGATATTTTCACTGCCTAACATTATCTTTTAAGTTAAATTTTCTCCATTTTATTTACATTTCTTTCAATCAGTATCAACTCAATATTATTTCGAGCAGTTGTCACAGGGACCTTAAAAGATATGGGGCCCATAGGCCGGCGTTTATATTGCCTATTTGGTATGTCAGGTTGAAATATTCAACTGCTCATATCCACTCGTATCCTAACAGGCTTTTTATTGCCGATAATAACTTTATTTAAGAGATGAATTAATTTGTTTATATTATAGTTTAAATTATAATTATCATTAAAACAATTGCTCAAAATTTTATCCAAATTACTGCTTAATCTCTCTAAAAATTCAACATAAATTAAAAATAAAATGTTTGGCAGAATTTAAATGGAAAAAACTGAAATGTTTTTCTTTCAATTGTCTTTTTTCTAATTATAAATTAATCTAAAATTGAATCTTATCAGATCAAAATTGTAAAAGATAATAAAACTAATCGGTAAAAGTTAATTAAATTTTCAATTGAAAATACTTCAAATGAGCTACAGTAGAATAATAAACTTGGATAATTACTTTAATTAATTATTTTTATATTATTAATAATGACAAAAGCGAATCTAACGAAATAATACCATAGGGAATATTTTATAATTAAATTATTTTGATTTATTTAATCAATTAATAACATAATTTAATAATTTGTTTTAATTTGTATAAAAAATCAAATAATTAAAAAAGTGATCGATATTTTAAATAATAGAAAATCCTCTTTTTCATGAAAATAAACATAAAAATTTTATGTAATTATCAAGATTCTCTGGGTTAGCTATTTATCAAACGTTATCAAAAAAAGAAGGAATCGGAATATAGAAGCTTTAATGAGGAATGGAGATGGAAATATTGTTTTAGAATGTATAATAATAAGCCTTTGTGCTTGTTATGGAATGAAAATGTTTCCATGCTTAACACTTTCGCTGCTCCGCACGTATATTATAGCAAAAAAAACCGTACCACATACGCTCCAAACCAGTATATTCGCATATTGTTTCAAAATAGTTTGCTCCATTTGGACAGATAATGTCAAGAGACAAATATTTGCTACTTTTGCGGCTACTTCATTTTAGCGATAATACTTCACCGCCCATTGAGGGTGATTCTTTACGGAAAATAAAATTATTTCAAGAAGCAATGCGCAGCGAAAGGGTTAAAGAATATAACATTTCAAGATATTTAAATACAATACATGAATCTTTTTCTTATGTGGCTCTGACTAAAATTGAAAAAGAAGCCCGAGTTAATGAGCTATTAAAGTCACTTAGTGCACAACGTAATCTATTCACTAAAACGACTGCTTCGCAAAAATCAGCCACTAAAGCAAGTTATGCAGTGGAGTTAAAAATTGCTCAAACTAACAAGACGTTTTCTGATGGTGAATTTGTGAAATACTGTGTATTGGCAATGTGTGATAACATCTGCCCTGAGAAAAAAATGGATTTTCAATCAGTATCGTTGTCGCGTAGGGTTATTACCGAAAGAAAAAAGATGATGAAAATTTATACTCGGGTTTGTTAAAAAAATCTACTAATTTTACTTTCTTTTCTATAACAAACGACGAAAGTACCGATATCAGTGATACTGCACAGCTTCTAATATTTATTAGAGGTGTGAATGAGAATTTCGATATCACAGAAGAGCTACTTTCTCTACAATCTATTGAAGTAACTACTACAGGTTTAGATATATTCAGAGAATTCAAAAAGAGCATAACGTCCCTAAATTTAAATATTAATAAGTTAGTTAATATTACAATTGATGATGCAACAAATATGATTGGCAAAAATATTGGTTTCAATGGAACTTTCAAGAAAGAATATCCAGAGGTTTTAGTTGTGTTTCTGCACTGTATAATTCACCAGGACGCTTTATGCAAAGCAGGTCTTAAAGTGAAAGAAGTGCTTGAAATTATTGTTATTAGGATTCTCTTCCGTTACAACATTAATATCTGGTTACAAATCACTAAATATTTCCATAAATTTTATTCAATAAATTTTACACTCAAAAACTTATCTTTTCTTATTTTTGTTATTTAAACAAATTTCAATTTTTCTTTTAAAATATTTTTCAATAAAAATATTTTTTAAATTTAACAAAATTTCTAATTAAATCTTTAAGAATCTATCAACTTCCTCATGATTTGATCTGTTATCAATTTTATACGTTCCATAGCACTTAATCATTGGCAATTTCAAGAATTTCTACAATCTGTAGATGCTGAATATTCCGACCTGATTTATTATACAAAAGTGCGATGGTTAAGTGCGGGTAAGGTTTTCGAAAGGGTTTGGCACTTAAAAGATGAAATCATTTTGTTTGAAAACTAATAAAAAACAAAATATTTTAATGTTCAAATATAATGACTGGATTTCAGATTTCGCTTTTTTCACTGATTTTTTTAGTTGTTTAAATAAACTAAATATAAAACTTCAAGGGAAAGACCAATTTATTGACGTGCTATGGGGTAATATAAAGGCTTTTAAGGTGCAACGAGTACTTATAAACAATCAGTTCCTAAAAAATGATTTAACTCATTTTCCTAAACTTTTAACAAGAAATCCTACTAATAATAAATTAAAACTATATGCAGAACAGCTTACGCAATTCCATAACGAATTTGAAAAACGTTTTGCAGATTTCAAACAAATAGAAAATGATATAAACATTTTTTCAACTCCATTATTGGTAAATGCTGAAGAAGTCGAACCCAAATTTCAAATTGAATTAATTGAGTTCCAAAATAATATTGAATTGAAGCAAATGTTTATAAATGTACCAAAATTAGAATTTTATAAAAATTTGAATAAAACGTTATTTCCGAATTTGGTTTTAAAAAATGATGGCGATGTTTGGATCATCATATATATGTGAACAAGTATTTTCAACAATGAAGCTCAGAAAAACTTCAGTCCGAAATAGACTTACTGATAGTCATCTTGGTTCAATTTTAAGAATAAGTTCTTCTCAAATGGAGCCTAACTTCGATGAAATTATAGAAAAGCAATCACAATTTCATTTTTCATCCTCTTCTAAAAAATAAGAGCAATATAATTTTAGTAATAATAATATTTTTTTTAAATAAAATAAAAATTTATTTGTATTATTTTCAGAGTATGGAATAGAACTGAACAGTATGGAACTGCCATCAAGATGAAAATATATGAATTTCCATTGTCTTATTTTATAACAAATATGTGTAAAAAAAATTTAATAACAAAATGTTTTGATTTAATTATTGTGTCATATTTAAAATATAAATTAATATCGCATGACTCATGTTTTAACAAATAATTATTTTTGGCCCGCACTCAAATCGAAATTGAGCCATATGGCCTAATCGATGAAAAGTTCACCATCACTGAAATATATATTACGCAAACTGTTTTAACCAGTTTATATTAAAACGGAGGAACGAAATGTTTTCAAAAAAATGTCGGTAAAAGATTTAAAAATATCCATCTCTTCACAAAAACGGTAAGCCTAGAAATACATAATACCATACTACAACTGAAATTTGAGTCTGACTTTAAAATTATTTTAAGATAAACCCGGTTTCAGATATAAAATTTATTACAAACAATAATGATATCCGATAAAATATCCAACTAATGAAATTGGGAGCAATACAAATACACATCAAATATACACATACCTATGACATACAATGATATCTAGATAAGACATACAAACATAAAAATGTAATAGTAAAAATATACATATTTAATAATTTTTTATCTTTGTCACCATCGATTTATTTTCATTTACAAATTTCTTTATCTTCATTTCCTTACACGCTATAGATAAATATTTTATTTTATATATAACAAAATATAGTTTTGAAAATTCTTGTTAATTAAAAAAATTATATAAATAACATTTAAGTTTAATTGTAAAAATATTCTTTGATTTCCCTTACCACTTTAAAAATAAATTCGATAAAAAATTATAATAATAATAAACAAATAAATATAATTGTAACGCTGTTTTAATTATGCGTTATTAATGAAATAATATTTATCTAATTCAGATAAAAATAATAATTATTATTATATCAAGAGAAATTATAGAAAATATTTCAAATAATTAAAATATTGTTTTAACAGATTTCAATTTGACGTTTTTTCCTATTCGAAATTTATTATATTTGTAATTCTATCTTATAAATTAATTCGGCATTGTTTAAAAATGAGATGGCTTAATAAATTAATCAAAGATTTCAATTTTTGATATTTGTTTTATGTGTAATTGTTTTGTGAATATCGTTTTCACAATCAAATTTTCTACTATTTATTAACTAATATTAATTAACTCTGAGATTTAGATGTAAATAGAGATTAATTTTTAGATTTATTATTATTATTATTATTATTATTATTATTATTGTTATTATTATTATTATTATTATTATTATTATTATTATTATTATTATTATTATTGTTATTATTATTAATATTATTATTATTATTATTATTATTATTATTATTATTATTATTATTATTATTATTATTATTATTATTATTATTGTTATTATTATTAATATTATTATTATTAATTATTTTATAAATATAAAACATATCAAATTATAGAAATCAGAATTCTCAGATTTATTGATATCTTTTTTCTATTAATAGATGATAAAAGATTATTGGAAACAATAACATGAAAAGTTAAACAACTATTATTTTAAAATTAAAAAGTTTTGGTTTTTGGATCAGTGGCGTAGCAATAGGTTGTGCAGGTTGTGCACGGCACAAGGGCCCAGGACGAAAAATTAGTAAAATTTATACGTTTGAGCATTATAAATTCCCCGATTGTCGTCAAACCAAGCATCGCTTTGGCGTTTGTTTTGTTTTTATTAAGACAGCAACCACAGTTTGGATGGTTTATACACATAATATTATTAGGAATCTATATTGGATATAGTTGTAAACCACATATGTCACACCCATTCATCTATTAAATTATTTGCTTTACTTGACATTGGTTTTTTTTTATGTGATGAGGACTTGTTTATTAATAAAACGTCAAATCCAATTTACTTGCCTACTCGATTCAAAATGGCGGTATAACGACATCATGGCAGAGGTCATAGAGTTTTGTTGATATTTACTATGCGGTAAAAAGGATAAAAATAATATTGCTTATTGTATATCAATTTACAATAATTGTATAATTAGTTGGATATTATATAATTGCATTAGCTGCACACCCTTAACTATGTCTAAGTCATATTTAAGTGGGGCTGCTAAGCGACGAGCACGTGAGGAACGAGAACAGAAGGCCGCTAAAATGCCGAAAATTTACGAATTTCTAAAGCCCGTGGATATTAAACCGATATCGAAGATTATTTCAGATATGGTGACTGAATCGAATTCAGCTTTGATCAACTCAGAGATGGCGGTGGCTATAGATGTCGCCACTGAGCAGAATGACACTGTGGAATCTACGGCGGATGATCAAATATTGACACCAGATTTAGGAAACAGCGCCGACGATGAGAAATATGGCCCTTCAATTACTTCAGCTTTTACTCAGAGCAATATTGACATTTTTGTGGAGGCACGAACTGCTTTAAAACATCTCACTGACATAGCAAATTTCGGAGAGCATTTGTCAAATGAACAGAAACGGCTGATAATTTCCTTTGGTCCATGTCAACCTCTTTCTCCGTTTCCACGAGATCTCGGCCGAATCGTTTTACAATAAAATCAATAAAGCAGGCGTAAAACTGAAACGCACTACTCTAGCTTATTCGCCTAGTGGCGACTGCGTATATTGCCACGCATGTTGGCTGTTTTCAAAAAATCGTGATGCGTCTTGGGTAAGAGGATTCCGTGACTGGGGTCATCTGACATATGTGCTGGATATTCATGAAAAATCCGTCGACCACATACAATGTTGCATGGTTCTTGAACAGTGGCGCATGAACAGAACATTGACAGCGGAAATTGAAGATGGCATAAGGAAGGAAGCAAGCTACTGGAGACAAGTTATTGACAGAATAGTAAACGTCACGCTTATGCTGGCTGGGGCGAATTTGGCATTCAGAGGCCACCGGGAAAAAGATGTCGGAACTAACGGGAATGAAAACTGTGGTAATTTCTTGTCTGTTATCAACCTACTTGCAAGGTATGATCCCATCCTTGAAAAATTGTTGATGCCCCAAGGTACTGTGAAGTATCTCAGTCCCACCATACAGAATGAAGTGATTACCATGGTAGCTCGATGCATCAAGGAGGACATACTTAAAGACGTAAAAGCTGCGCCATTTTTCTCAATTATGGTGGATACTACCCAAGATATCAGTAAAATCGACCAACTTAGTCAAGTTATTCGTTACGTCTGTATTGAAACAGACCAAGCAGGCAAACCGGTGAAGTTGAAAATTTGTGAGTCATTTATAGGTTTTTTGGTGGTCGATGATACATCTGCTAGCGGTCTGTGTGACACTCTTGTAAATAAATGTATTACAGATAATGGTTTGGAACTCACCAAACTGCGCGGTCAAGGCTATGACGGCACGGCTACTATGAGTGGTATTTATTCGGGAGTTCAGGCGCGCATAGTCGCGAAGCAGCCGAAAGCTGCTTATGTTTATTGCGCGGCTCACAATTTAAACCTTGTTTTGAATGATGCTGTTTCTGACGTTATTGAAGTCAAGAATTTCTTTGGTGTTCTCGAACAGATCTACGTTTTCTTTGGTCACAGTATACATCGGTGGTCTATGTTGTCACTAGAATGCGAATCGGGTTCGAAACTTACACTGAAAAGATTGTGTCCTACCAGATGGTCATCAAGATATGACTGTCTCGTTGTCATGCGATTTCGCTTTGGTGATATTTTGAAAGTCCTCACAAGGATCATTCTGACCAGCAAGAAGAATGATGAAGTAGCAAATGCACTCATGATCAAAAAGAAGATGGAATGTTTTGAGTTTGTTTTTATTCTTGCAATGATGAATAAGATTTTGGAAGCAACCCATGCCACCTCACAATTACTTCAATCTCCACAGTGCGACCTGACTAAGGCTAATGATCTGATCAAGACATCACATGAAAAATTAGCGCGCATGCAAAATGAGTACGATTCTATTCGCGACATTGCTGCTGGCATGGCCATAGCTTGGAAAATTAAAGATCACTTCGAAGACCGGCGTTTAAAAAATACAAAACGACTTTATGATGAACAATGTCACGACGATCCACTTGCGTCAATTGAGAAACGTTTCAGATTGAACGTATTTTTGGCTACGGTGGATAAAGCATGCAGACAAATCAAACTGCGATTTCTTAGCCTCAGTTCACTGGCTGCAACGTTTAGCGCTCTGTTACCCTCTACATTATTGATTGCCTCCGACGATGAACTGTATACAGCGGCCGAATTATTAGCTAAAGAATACGATACCGATATTTCGCCTTCGTTTCCAGCTCAACTGTTGTCATTTCGCGCAAGCTTTCATTCCAATTTAGCCACCAAACCAACCATATTTGAAATTGCCCAACTGCTACTTGTGGATTATTATGCTTTATCATCTGCATTCAGTGATGTCTGCACCGCTTACATGTTGCTGTTGACTTTGCCTGTGGACTGTTGCAAACTGCGAACGATCATTTTCCAAATTAAAGCTCATAAAAAACTATCTAAGAAGTACCATGTCTGAAGGGCGATTAACCGACCTAGCGATGTTATCGATAGAAAACGAACATGCAAGAAAGCTTGACATTTCAAAAGTGGTCCATATTTTTGCTCAAGAGAAGGCGCGCAAACGGCCATTTAACTTTGGGATTTCTAGCCTTTGACAAATCTTAAACTTGAATCGTGTCCAACTAAATTAGGACATATGTTTGATTTGTTCTTTCTTTTTATCATGTGATTCAATTTTATATTATGGTATCATAAGCGTATGATCTGAGTTTTTTCTAAGAATTATGTTTCAATAAATTAGTGACAATAACAACAATTATTGTTCATTATATCATGATGGTACCTGGCATGTGCC